>VZRI01004671.1:679794-775247 GCA_013397515.1 Upupa epops
TACGTAACTGCATCCGCGCAGCGAGATGCGCTGGTGTCAGCCTGGCTCGTGATAGCCCCCTCCATGCAGTGCAATTTCCAGTGCCCCAGTAAACGGCCTGGTCTGTGGGAATTGTTTGCATATCAGGTATTGCTGAGCTGATAACGCTCCTAGGCTAGCTTTTTGTTTGCATTCTTCCTCAAAAAAATCCCAACAAAAAAACCGGCAGAATGGCCCTTATTTCTGATTTGCTGGCAGTGGTGCAGAGCCCTTGCGAATACTTTGCCTGTGTAAAGAGTCATTAAAACAGTTGTTTAGAAATAATCTGTTTGCCAGAAATGCTGATGCTTAAAATGACCATCTGATGTAGGCTTTATAATTGGTCGGTGATTTAATTTTATTAACTGCTTTAGCGTGCTGCAAAGCTTCATTGTTGATAGTCATTCCCAAAGCTTCAGCAATGCAGATACTATGGACTAATAGTAACTGAAACAAAAGACCTTGCTGTACCCCTCGGAGCAAATTAGGATTCCAAGGTCGAACAGCAAACTGCAGTGCAACTTGTCTGGGGTAACATCACAGAACAAAAGTGTTCACAAATCTTAGAATGTCGGTTCTATTTAAGCATTCCTTAAATAGACTCTTACTCAGTAGATGAAAAAAAAGTTGCTTTGTGAAGGTGTGAAGAAATAGCTATTTTAGGACTACAATTAACTATGTCAGCTCATTTTGATGGAACTAGTACATTTAATTGCATTCCTAACAGATTTTCTGTTCTTGAGTTGATTAACTCGGCAGAATTATACCAGCTCAAAGATTAAAATCTCATCAAATATCTAATGGTTTCTGTAAAATGTAATTGTGTTTGGTTTGTAACAGTTTTTTTTCTACTAACCAGCCTTTGTCCATATAGTATAATTAAGTGAAAAATGACATGACCTCGACCTTTAGAGGTTAAGCAGGTATAGTTGTTATGGATCACAATGTCTTATATGTTTAATAAAACATTTATCTCCGTGTATATATAATAAATAGGATTTTATTTTTCTTTAAGAACCGCAGAAGAGGATTAATCTTTTTTTATGTTCACTTTATATAAATTAGCAGAGATGTGTACCACACTTATTGTTTAAAATACCCAGAGGTGGATTATATTTCCATGATCTTTTCTGTAGAAGTAAATGACAGGGTATAGATCTCAAAAACCAAAATGTTGCAGGTTTTGTGACTGAAGACCCCTAAACATTTTCCCTTGCTACCAAGGGCTGGAAGAAGTACTACTTGTACTGTGGTTCTGCAGGCTTGTTCTTCCACTTCCTAATAGTTTGCTATTGCACTCCTAGATCCTCTGTTATGCGTGTGAGCTGTGCTGTTAGGTGTCTTGTTAGCAGTCTTCCATATAAGTGGCCTTTTCTTGTTCTTGGTGCATTCTGAGAGCTTCCTCATTAATCTATGTGATGCTACAAGCTTCTGTTGTGGCTTTTCTAGTCTTGAGTTTTAGTCCCACCCAGGAAAAACAATTGGTTGGTGTACTTTGTAGAAACAGGTGTGGTTTGTTTTTGGAAGTGCTGGTGTTGAAGAGCTGTACTCTGTATATAAGTTTATGTTTAAATAGGATGTGTTTTTTGTACAGCCACTGAAAATGTAAGTTTGCTCACAGGTGTTACATTTACTGTGCAACTGAGCAGCCATTCAGCCCTCACTACAGAATCCACCAAGGCTGTGGAAAGATAAAGCCTAGTGACTTCTTCAGCAGGGGAGTCCCCTACCTCTGTTACAAGAGCTGCTAGAGACAGAGGCTGCTCTCCTTTGCAACTTCTTCCTTCTATCCAAGCTGGAGATGAAGGCAAAGGATATATTCATTTTCCTTCACTACTCTGCTCATGTTTGTATGCCTAACCCCTTGGTGTTTCGTCTTTCTTTGGAGTTACAGTCTACCATAGGATTTCTGAGTATGACAGAAATGCATGTTTCTGCTCTTGTTTTACCAAATACATGAGATATCAGCATGGGTTTTGTCTGGGGATTTTTTATTTTGTGTAATCCTTTACATTTATGAGAATTTTCACTTCCCTACCACATGGCTTTGTCTCAGGAGGGTTGTATTTTTTAACAGCTATTAGTCGTCTAGCACAGCGCTTCTCTGCTATGCTGGAGAACCTGCTGTCACTGATACTAGTATTACAGTGGAAGACAGGAGGGGAACTGCCAGTGCTTTACTGCTGATGATGTGTATATCTGTGTGTGTGTCTGTTTTCATGTGTGTGTGTGTATACAGTGAGCCTGCCCTAATAGTTTAATTAGCCTTTTTGCCTAATGTATAGGATAGAAAAGGATTGTCCATTACTCTTGTCTTTTGTAATATTTTATCTGAAACACTGAACAATTCAAACAATTCTCAAGGATTTATGGTATGTGCTGTGATTAAAAACCAGGCAGCTTTATTTTTCCTTTCTATTTCCTAGTAACAGAATGCTTGCTGGCTTTTGCCTATGCTGACATGGGAAAAGGCAGTAGCTTCTGTAGATAATTTTCCCAGGAAATGTTATTCTGGGCAATTGTACTTCCAAAAGGAATTTCCCCAAGAATTTCCTTCAGGCTTGTGTTTCTTTCTTAAGCTGAATTTATTGAGATGAAAAAAGAATCCTTCCCAGTGGAATGGTAAAGTAAATGCTTACTTTAAAATAAATGTTATTTTTATAAAAATGCTCAGGCCATGTGAGGGATGTTTGGTATTTTGTCAGATTCAAAACATGGGTTTGGTGATATATACGGAAACTCTTCTGCTGTAAGAAGTCAAACAATGAGGAAGTTGCATAATGAGGTAACAGGTAAAGTGAACTGAATTTGATTTTAATATATTATAGAATATGAAATTACAGAATCACAGAATGCTTTGTGTTGAAAGGGACCTTTAAAGATCATCTAATCCAACACCCCTGGGCATCTTCAACTTGATGAAGTTGCTCAAAGCCCCATCCAGCCTGACTGTGAATGTTTCCAGGGATGGAGCATCTACCACCTCTCTGTGCAATCTGTTCCAGTGTTGCCCCACCTTCATCCTAAAAAAATTCTTTCTCATATCTAGTATGAATCTCTCCTCTTTTAGTTTGAAATCATCAACCTTTGTCCTTTCACAACAGGCCCTGCTAGTGGAGTTCATGCTGTAAATGATACTATTTATGTTTTTAAGGAATTTCACTCTTTCCATACTGAGGCTTTCTGAGCTGTAAATACAAATTTACTGCCTTCAGATATTTCCTGCAAGTCAATATAGGTGTGAAGGCAGTTAAAAGGGTTCTTTAAATGCCACCACTGTATATATCCCAATGAATGGTATTTCTTGCATACCCCTCTTTTGGGGTCATTCCTTTCAGAAGAGCTGAAAAATGATGGCAGAGCCTTTTGGTGTTGATAAGCCAGTGAAAGTATGGGGGGAGGGGAACAGAAAATGTAAAACACAGAATGCAGAAAAACATGAGTTGTGCTGTATAGATAGTTAAATGTATGTCTTCTAGGGAAGCTTTTGGGCTGAAATGACTCATTGAGATATTAAGGGAGGAAAAAAGTGAATAATACTAAAATATTCTAGACAGTCAATGAAAGAGATAAAAACAGATTTGAAGTAGGGTTTTAATTTGTGTTCTGATACAGTGGGTGAATGAGCTATTTAAGAAGGCTCCCTGATAGATTTGTTTGTGAACAGAGAAGGACTTGTGGCTGATATGAAGGCTGGAGATCATTTTGGACATGGCAATGGTTAGATGGTAGAATTTTCAGTTCTTGAGGAAGTAAGGAGGGAGGTCAGTAGAAATGACACCTTGGACTTCTGGAGGGCATACTTTGGTTTGTTTAGGAAGCTCGTTGGCAGAGTCCCTTGAGTGGCAATCCTGAAGGATAAAGGAGTTCAGCAAAGCAGGACTTTTTTTAAGAGGAAAATCTTTAAGATGCAAGAACAAGCTGTCCTGGTGTGGCAGAAGATATGCTGGCAAGGAAGAAGATCAGCCTCATTGAACAAAAAGCTTTTGTCTGGAAGAAAAGTCAAGTCTGTGGCCTGTGGAAGAAGGAGCAGGTCACTTAGGAAGAGTACAAAGATTTCATGAATTTGTGCAGGGAGAAAGTCCAAGTAGAAATAAATCTGACCACTGCCATAAAGGACGAAAAAAAAATACTATAAATACAGTGGCAGCAAAAGGAGGGCTAAGGAGGATTTCCATCCTCTGTTGGATGAGGGTCAAACATGGTGACCAAGTATCAGGAAAAGGCAGAGGTACTGAATGTTTTCTTTGCCTCAGTATTCATCAGTAAGACCAGTTGTTCTGTAACAAGCACCATGAAGCTAGAAAATAGGGAGAGGGAGGAGCCCAGAGACCTCATAATTCAACAGTAAATAGTCAGTGATCTATTGTGCCACTTAAGACATGTACAAGTCTAATGAGACAGATGGGATGCACTCAAAGGTGGAACTTCTAGGAAAGTGGTGGGGGTAACTTAATTTCTTTTATATTTAAGATGCCAGTAAGCCGTGTTGCCAGCTGGTAAGGATTGGTCTTCTAATAGCAACATATATATCAAATCAAGGACTTTCAGCTTTTCAATGGGAAGCTGGAATTGTTATTTTAGTGACAAGTGTTTCTTCAGAGTGGAGTGGGTTAGCTAGGTGAGAATGTGGTGGCTGATGGAGGAAACAAAGCTTGGTTAAAAGCAAAAAGCTTCAAAACAGTTTGTAGAGATCTGAAAGTAGCAGTTGGTGTTGAATCATCTTGGGGTCCCTCTGACACCAATGTGAGCAAGACACATGCATTCCCAAGTAATTATGCCTCTTTTGTATTTAAAACATGTTTCTTGGTTTTAATCTGTGTTTGGAAAACACACTTTCTTCAAGATGTTTGAAAAAAACAGAAGGATGTGAATGATACGAAGTGGAGCTTGCAGACTCATTACACATGAGTCTGGGTGTGTAATGTTTTAGCTAATTTGAGTGTTTTCCGAGCAAAAGTTTGAAGTTTGGCTTTAAAAAGTTGAAAAGTAAGGTGGCTACCCTCTCATTCCCCCTCTCTCTTCTTCCCCACTCGGTGACTTCCACTTTCTTTTTTGTCTCTCTCCATCTTGGACTTCTGGAGCTGCGTCAGCTTGCTGCTGAGATAAAATGTTTGTTTGAGTGTTCAGATGGATCGCTTCTCAACATGAAGAAGATTTATGGACTTATGGCAGGTGGGAGGACTTGCCTGGGAGAGACTTCTGAGATTTCTGAACTGAATGAGGACTTTGCACTCTATGATTTAGAGAGAGAAGCAGGAACTGTCTACAATGGATATTTTGAACATTTTCTATTTTAGTAACTGTAAGAGCATGTGATGGAACGCCTTGTCTGTATCTGTATCTTGTGGTGTTGGTTTCCATTGATACATACTGGGAGGTGAATTCAATTCACTGAATTGAAGTGAATTAAAATATCTTGATGCCTTCCTTTCTAAGTTATTTATTGCCTGCAGATTGTAAAGGGTTTTGTCAAACCCTCTCTTTGTGCCTGATGTTTGAAATATGGTTGGGGTCTCTGACCCATGGCATTGATGGTTAGCCAGGTGAGATGTGTGGGGTTGCAGAGATGAGGACTTCCACAACACTACCCATGGCTATGGCCACTACAGGATGTAAAGTCTGGCTGTGCCCTTGCTATTGGAACATTAGCTGTTGCCACACAAATTCTGTGTCTTTCATTGTGGTTGTTGATGTGTAAGTTCCATCTTATTTTTCCCTTGTTCCTGTCAGCTAAATGCAAGTTACCTGACCAAGTTTGTTTACAGCTGCAAACTGTGCTTTTTTGAGCATGTAACTTCTGATAACTATGGTCAGGTTATGGTTGCTACCTCGTTTAAAGTTCTTGTCTGACCTAATAATGGGCAAAAGTAACCCATTTTCTGACTAAAAATAACCCTCCAAACACTTCTATATCTCTCCTTAATGGTGACCTGTATTTATGTGGGTGTGCAAATGCAAAATACTCAATGAGTTACTGAACAGGCCTCTCTTGGTCCCTCCTATGACTTAGTATAGCTCCCATATAAAACCTGTAGTGTATGATTCAGAGTGCCACAATACAGAAAGGTACTAAACAAAACCCCTGCAATGCATTTTCTTTAGTAGTTGCACACTCTGTCCCCTGCTCATCACCATACATACTGTCATATGATATAGCTTACAATTAAGAACTACAGTGTCTTCTGTCTCTGATCAATGCAAGAATAGTTGTGTTTTCTTGTGAAATGTGATTTGAGGATTAATGGCATAGCCTTCATCCAGGTCAGAGAATGAGGTTCAGAAACAGCCAAACTGATGAACCCTCAGACCCTTACAGGACTCTTCAAGAGCTTCATGTGGGTATGTGATATCTGTGCGTTTAAGGAATAGAAACGGTTTCAAAAGAATTCTTCTATATTCTGTGTAATTTCAGTTTCTGGTGATGGAAAGGTTCCTCTTAGATCTGCAAAGGTTGATTGTTCTTAAATGTAACAATGAATGTGGCAGCTTGGGTTAATAGCTCTTACCCTTTCTGTGACAGCTGCTGTGTGACCATCTGCTTGAAGAAGAGAAAAAGTGCTGCAAATTTATGCAAAATGTTGTGAGCTACACTGGGAAGAGGAAGGAGAGCGGCAGTTACTTTGCCCTGGCAAATTACAAATTAATTTTCTTTTGTTTCTCGTAGTAATTTGGCCAAATCAGTGTAACATCAACAGGTAACATACAACATGCTCAAGTGCTGGAGAGGGTAAAACAGGAATGTTGTAATCACTTGGCCTTCCATAAAGCTGCAATATTTTTCTTAATAATACCTTTTAGGTTTTGGATTTCCCACTGGAAATCCTTAAGCCAGATCCCCAGAGGCTATGTAACAGATCGTCATTCATAGTTCTTCTGAGTTTTTGTGCCTTCTTGATTGTCTTTTCTTGATCCTAACTGTAATACTTCTATAGGTCCAAATATATACTTTCCCTCTATGATACGTGCACATTCTAATAACTGAAATGTTGTTAAAACTGGTAATACATTGGATTGGGACTATACATTAGGGTGGGGGGAAGAATTTTTGCCTTTGGCTCTGATACCTGCTGACTGTCACATCCAAAGCTGTGCTAGCCCTTGGCTGCCAGCTTGTGGTGCAAATACACTGCAGTATTATCCTTTGCCACCTTATGCTATTTCTGATATAATTGCTTTTTTCATAGATTAATTTTTAGATTTCCT
Source organism: Upupa epops (assembly GCA_013397515.1). NCBI lineage: Eukaryota > Metazoa > Chordata > Aves > Bucerotiformes > Upupidae > Upupa > Upupa epops. The sequence continues at coordinate 687,019 of VZRI01004671.1, forward strand.
CTTCAATGTTCTTGAGAATTTTGAGAGCCTTATTGAGTATTTGCAAACTTTTATGCTGTAGTGTTAACCTTGTGAGCACATTAACTCAGTCATTTTGCGTAGAGCTAACAAATGTCACTCATGTACCCGTGCTGTATCTCTATTATTGCATATACTTTTTGAATTACCTTTACATTACACAACGTAAATACACTGACTTTCAGCATTTTCTACTTTTTCTTCATTCTTTTTCACTTATGTGATTTTCAGTAAATTAATAAGAATAATTTCAAAGATGCAAAAAGTAATAATGCTATGCAAAACACATGTAGAGATTAATAATAAAGGCTTGATGAACACAGTGATGTTGTCTGGAGGGCAGCAGAAATATGCTAACTCGCATTAGTTGAGGGTACAGAAACTAGAACTATTTATGCTGAGATTGATGTAAATTAAGCCCACAGTGCCCTCTTGAAAAGGGTCAGTAACTTATAATGAAGGAGTTTGATTTCTTGATGTGATTGCATGCATTCAGTGGTAAGCCCTTCATCTTCTTTCTGTTCTGCTTTTTCTGGTTGTGGACACCATGCTCAGTGCCAAGAAATGCAGAACATCCTTGTGGAGGCTGGGCAGCTGTATTAATTTCATGCTTTTAACATCTCTGGCAACAGTTCCACGTTGACAGCTGATGGAAGCAAACTGCTCTCTAGGCCACAGATATCTTGTTCAGTGTGGTAGTTCTGCTTTCTTGACAGATTATTGAGTAGTGTCCCATGAAACATGTGTCACAGCTGTATGATGTAACATTAAAAAATGCACCAACAAAATCCACCAAAATTCATTTCTTATGAAGGAATGTAATGAGTGTAAACTAACTTCTAAACTATTTTTCTAAAAGACAGGTGCACCAGGGATATGTTCATTAGTTCTCTGGGTTTCCAGCACCAAGATGTGCTTTCTCAGTTTTTGCTTTCATTATCCTTCTGCCAGGCCTTCTCAGGTCACTTTACCTGTTCTTACACCACTCTTTGAATTTAAGTCCTGTGCCTGGGCTCACTGATTCCCTCTGGGGATGCAGCATATCCACATATCCAGGCTGTCAGTGCTTCCTACCTTTTCCCTCCAGCTGCCCCTCCTACATCCTGGCTGATACAGCTTTCTTTGGTTTTCCTGAGGGTCTTTTTCCATCTCAGGGGATCCTCAGTGGGGGCTTTCAGGTACTGGAGAGTATGAAAGGAAAAGACCTTGCAGAGCAAAATGCCTGGGAATTCAGAGTGCTAAGCATACCAACGAGTCAGTTATTTTCCTAATGGGCCTTATGCCTAATACCAGTGTAAGGTGCCATTTCTCAGTGGCAGCAAGTGAGATATTTTTGCAGTTTATGTTGGTGATTCTGTTGAGGTGGGTTATAAATTTTAACCATACTGAAGCAGATTTAAATGTAATGGTACAACTTGCAAATGTTTCTCATTTAGAAGGACAAGTCTAAGCAGAAATAAATATATATGTGTATTGTGAGATCTAGAGAGAGATCTAGAAAGCAATTCAAGTAGACATCACCAAGATTTTTCTTTTCAGACTGTCACAATATGCTGCAAAAATGACTTTTGGTTCTTTAGGTACAGACTGCAGCACAGGAAATCAATACTTTCAGCTAATGTAAATTTTTTTTCCAGTAAGGATAAATGAGGAAGCATGAGGTTTCTAGGCTTCTGGTGTTTCCCAGGCAGCTAATCTTTACCTACCTTTGTATTTCATATAATATGTACTTAATGCTTGTCTTTTTACTCTTTTGCCAACTCTTCTTTGTATTTACATGTTGAATAATGGTGGAATTGTGGTGCATTTTAACGCCTTTATTCAAGTACTTTCAATTCAGAAGTTGAATGTTGTATTTGAGTAAATGAAATTTCATGAGAAACTGAAAACAGTCCTTAGCATGGACTAGGTTTTTGTTCATTTAGTAACGCAATAGCCTATGTTATCTTTGTGGTCACCAGAATTTGTAGATCATTAAGTATTGGTGCTGTGGAGGATGTGTTCTCCAGTTCAATTTGTATACACAAAAATGTTTTAATTTATATATCACTGAACAAATGTTTCCTATTATATATTGGCAAATGTTTAAATGTTTATTGTTTAAAAGTTTTGTGTTGCTTTAATGTTCTTCTAGATGTCACTATGCACATTTTTTGAAAATCCTGTAGATTCAAATAATTTTTTTTATTGTCCAAAGCAAATATAAACTTGACATTTCTATTTCCAAAGCAAAAGAGTAGCATGATCAAAGGTAACACAGTGGTTTGTAATTGAAAGGCAGCAAACATTAGCAGTTTATATTTTGCACATTACTTCTGTTTTGCTAAAAAGCACTCTGTGTGTATGAGCAGAATGCAGGTTGCAACAGCATTTACTTTGCCAGATAAGTAGATGAATAAAGTACTTTAGGGCAATGGTGCTTCGTTCTAGGAGGAGATGGATCTTGCAAAATATATTAGAATTTTTGCTTGTTTCTCCTATTATATTTGCTTTACTGTTGCTGCAAAATTTGCCTGAACGTAAGAACAGCCTCCCCTCTAAGCAGTGGCTGACTGGGCCTGGGTGCTGTGATACAGTTTCGCTGGCTGTTCGAATAACTAGGTAAAGAAAAACTGGAGAATATTTATCTCATAAAAAAAGATAGGAGGACACAATTTAGCAATAACAGAAATTTTAAGCAGCGACAGGGTAATTTTCCCTTTGGGTTATATGTAATTGCAGGTTGCAGCAGTTCTGAATGAGTTTATAAACGCATACGCTTCAGTCAGCCATAGCGCAAGTGTGTGCTGGACAGCCAGGCATCAGCTGGTTTGGGCAGCAGCTATAGCTACAAATCTCTGATGTTGCTTAGCAATCTTGCAGCAAGCTTAGAATGTATCTCAGGTTTTTAAAATTGTAATATTTACATGTTTCACTACATTTAGTAACATCTTTGTTCTTTCTGCATGCAAAACCACATTTTACTTTGTTATTAAATGCTCTAGCTATAAGATGCAAAGCCAATGTTAAAGAACGTGTAAAGGAGAAAGTCATAATTAAGCCCTTCCATTGCTGTTACTAGATTTAAGAAAGGCTATGACATTTTACGAATAGTTTCAAAGACTAGGCCATAAATAATTGCAAGAAATAAACAGTAGACTTCAAACACATAGAATTTGTTTGGTACAGTTGCCTGTAGACTTGCTGAGGGTCTGGAGTAGTGTAGAACTGGCAACCAATGCCCTGTGACAGCTTAGAGAGAATTAAAAAAAAAAATCAATAAATGGGAGAAGTAAATTTATGAACTTTCCCAAATGGGTGGAATAGACCTAAGTTTACTGATTCAAGATTCTGGTAAAAAACCAAAGAAAATAAGGCTGAATGTGAGATTCTTGCATCAAGAACACTGCAATTTCCAACTGCTGTTGCTTTTTTTCCTTTCAAATATACCTTTTAGAAATGTTATAGTTAGGAAGCTGTCCCAAAACTCTTATTTGTTAGGTATCACTAGGTAGCATTAATACAATTAACATAACACATTTTTTTTCTTCCTTAGCATATTTGCTTGGAAGCCTTTCAAGAATTATTTCCTCCTATTTTCTGGTGTTGTTTAATTTTGGAACAGGTACTGCATACAGCAGGGGAGTTTCTCTTCTGTGTAAATGGCTGTGGGCATCTTGGCTGGGCTTGCTGACACATATTTGGCTGCACACAGATTTACTAGCTATTGTCAAGGACTAAGGAATATTTTAAAAATAAAATCAGTTACTTAAGAAAATTACTGTTGTTCTTACAGTTGGAGTGATGTTTCTTCCAACTTTCCTTCCTTCCAAGGAAGAAAAAAGTAGATTTTGAGATTATGCAAAAGTCAAGGTTAACAAATCATTTAATGATGTTTGGATTAGAAATTGTCCTAAGGTGCTTTTTTAAAAAAAAGCCAACAAATGTATCTAAATTCAGTATCTGCCCTGGTTTGGGTTAGAACAGAACTAATCAGTGGTTTTGCTGTTCAGCTCAGACAGTTCTGACTAACTGCGCTTTCTAAAGTTAACAGCGTATTTGGGCAGACAGTGGTTGCTTCTAGAAGTGATAATGCTTAATATTTACAGCTTCTACCAAGGATTGATATGCAGAAAGGCTCTCGCTTAGACTTGTTCCTTTGAGAACCAAAGTCACTGCTAAATCCTGTGTGACACTGTGGGGATGCAGTAGTTTAATTCAGAAGTTTTATTTTTTTATTTTTCTCTCCCTTATTCCTTTTCTTACCCTCTATGAGAAGGGAAAGGGATTAACAGAGAGCATCATCTAGTGGATGGCCAGCCCTATGCCATGACATTATCTTTGCTCATTCATTGGCAATATACACATCAGTGAGAATTTTCAGTTGAAAATTACTGATTAGGTCTCGCTTCTGTGTAGAACTTCAATACTTCTGTGTAATTCAGCCTTCTGGAGTAACTTTCTGGAGATGTATTTATTTGTCAAAATGACAGTGTTAAGAGCAATATTTTTTTGAGAGAACATTTGTGTATAAGCAAGTATAGCACAATGTATTTTCAGAGTCTAGATGATAGGTGTCTTAGAGTCACTGTAGTCCAACAGTTTTATTGTAATGAATTTACAAACACTGAGTTGACCTGCATATTACCTGAGTATATAATTTGTGAATAGTAACAGGTAACAGAGGGAGAAATTTTATCTGTATTTCTAATCTTTTGCTGTATCTGTTATGTTTTTAATATAAAATTTTTATCTTTTGAAATTACTCTGGAGGGCAATACACTTTTCAGAACCATTATTCCTGTTGATTACTGTCAGATAATGTTAGGGAATTTACCCTTAGATTTGTCTGAGAGAAGAGAATGCTTGTAGTTTGGTCACCGGTTTTACTCACACAGATTTATCATTAGAGTCTTGTTCATATTTTGATGAATCTTACTCTGTAAAATCCAGAAGCTCTAAGAGTGGGGACAGCCCTCTCTGATTTGTCAAAGTCAGTGGCCAGGGAGAGAAGGAATACTTAGTCATCTCTGATAGCCAACACACCTTCTTGGCTCTGGCTGACACCACATAGATAAAATTCTATGGCAATTGTTAACGACACAGGTGGAGGTGTGGATAGGATGCTAACAACAGAAGAATGAAGTCTGATCTGTAATTATGAAAGAAAATGTCAATGGAGAATGAATGTATGCCTAACAATAATGAATGCCTCTTCCTGTTGAGAATCATAGAATCATTAGGGATTGGAAGGGATCTCGAAAGATCATCTAGGACCACCTAGACCAAATTGCGCGTGGGATCCTCAACTCCACCATCTCATGGTCACTGCAACCAAGGCTGCCCTAAACCTTCCTGGCTTCATCCAGACCTTCCTCGTTACTGAGATGAAGATCCAGCAGCACTCCTCTCCTAGTACTCTCCCATCCACCATTTGCATCTGGAAGCTGTCATCAGTGCACTGCAAGAACCTCTTGGCCTGTGGATGACTGGCTGAGTAGATCTTCCAACAAATGTAATGGTAGTTAAAATCCCATGACAACGAGGGCCTATAACTTTAGGCTACTGTCAGTTGCCTTTAGAAGGCTTCCTTGTCCTGATCTAGTGGACTGTAATGTACACCCACAACAGTATCACCCAAGTCAGCCTGCCCCTTAATCCATGTCCACACTCTCTCAACTCGCTCTTCATCCATCCCTGGACAGAACTGTCCCTGGAATACATTCCAGTTGCTCTCTCACTCAAAGAGCAACTCTACCAGCTTGCTTTGCTGGCTTTCCCTGAAAAGGACATAGCTGTCCATGCCCACATTCCACACACTGACAATAGCAGTAATTGTGATGACAAGCGTTACTTATATTTTTCCCATTATTTATCTCCTGAAAGCAGTCCACTACTGTCATTTGTTTAATTAATATCTCAAAATGCATAACCATTTACAATAGAGAAATATGATTCCTATTTTCATTTGGTCTTAAATAAGAATAATGCCATTTCATACTTATTTGTACCATATATGTTGTGCCATTATTATACTGAAAATTATGGTATGTTTTATGAAAGTTGAAAGCCCTTGAGTGATAATGGAAGGATAACACTGACCATATTTTTGTAATAAATGCTAGTGATAGTGTTTCAGAGTGCACAACAACTTAATTATCTGTGGTCTGTGTCTCTTGGATAAGTTTTGTTGTTCAAATGTTCTCAGAGGTAAAATCTGCTCCTGTTAAGTTAGAGAACTGGAGTGTTTTTCTCATACAGGAAGCATGTCAGAAAATGTAAAATGCTTGTAAGAGCCGCCTATTTCTGTAAGTAAGAGAGGACAGAATTATTTGTTGTCCGTGGATAGTTGCAAGTGCTTGAAAATCTATGTAAACCATCGCTGTAATGGTGCCTTCTGACCAGTTGTGGCTAAGTAAGCCCATCAGAATTTGCTGAAGTTGTATCTCTTGCTCAGTTTAGTGTAGCTATTATCAGGCTTTAGCAACTGTCATGATCTATGGAAGGCAAAAGCCTTACAGTTAAGACAGCATCATTAGAAAAGTCGTGCTAATGGGTTTTTTTTTCTTTCTCCATGTGAAATATGAGTACATGGAGATATCTGTGGAGCCTTAGGTCTGCTGAATCCTGTGACCTGCCTCTGGCAGTAACTCTCAGCAGTAGCACAACAAGCTGTTCTTTCAAGGCTTCCCTGGGCTCTGTTGAGGGGCCAAGAAACCCACCAAACTCAAACTACAGTAGTACATTTGGAATGTTATTATTATGTGTCTTGATGTTGAAATAACCCCAAATAATTTGAAATTTCTCACTTCTTTTGGTTTCTGAATTTAAAAAAAACCCCTAATGTTATTGATACAGCCAAAGTAGGTTATTTTTTCAGTTAAGGGTTTAAGGTTTATGAAACATGTCAATAAACATGCCCAAGTTAAAACTCAGCTGTTCCAAAAATATAAGGCAGACACTTCTAGTTAAGAAAAGCCATCTCAGCATATGGTGTGTTTCTTTTAAGATGCAAAATATTCATATACTGAGATTAACCTTCTGGAGGAAGTTTCAGGCAGTAGCTTCTGCTCTTGAAGCTTCTGTCTGTATTTGTTTCAGAAGAGATTTAATTTCTGAAAATTTTTCTCTCCAATCTCTCAGAGATATTGATAGTTCCCTGACCCAAACTGTTGTTAGCAGTCTTTTTCTTACATGATGCTGTTGTATATAGAAAGCTTTTTTGAACATACTTTGATTTTTCAAATAAAGGGAAGCATTCAGATTTGCTTTAAACATGAGACTTGCATAGTAGTTGTAGTTGTGTGACAACTGTTGTTCCACCTTAACATCACTGTGGTTGCAGAATAAATTGGGTTTTATTTGTGACTGATGTGTTACTGCATGCAGGACTGCCTCATTATTATTTTTTCAGTGCCTTGCTCACTATAGCAGTAATGTGTATTTACTGCCACCATGATAGTGTGACCTTCATGCAAGCAGAAAAACCCATTTTGTTTGCTCTCATCCCAACAGGCAATTAGGAATGGTTGCCCAAGCAACATAACATGCTCGTCACATACCACAGGGATTGCTGTGATGCCAGTTGGACCGTTCTGTTACAAGTGGCATGCTTCCACAAGCAAAACAGTAGAGTAACGAAAGAATGTTGTTGTTTCCCATTTCCTTAGTATCTTTGTTTGGACTTTTTTGCTGCTGAAGTGGTGGAAAATAAGCAAAGGCATGGCATAAACACAGGAGCAGAAGAAAAATAATTAAAAGTCAACACAAACAAGAAAGGAATCCTATCTTGTGGGAAAGAGAGACGGGGATGCTCTGCATTGCTGATGCAAGAACAAAGCAATGTTAAAAATCAAACGTAAAAAGAGCATGATGTGGAATAAGCATTTAACAGAATAAAATAGAAAAATAGGGAGAAAACATAGGAAATACTGACAGAGTGATACAGAGGACGAAAAATGGGCAACACTTTTTTTAAGCGTCTTGTAATTCATGTTGAAGCTATATCCTGGTGAGATGTATTGTACTTTGTCTTTGAAAAAAATCTGGTATTCACTTGGGTGGTTTTTTTGTTTGTTTGTTTGTTAAGTTAAAAAGAAATCAATAGCCTTATTTTGATACTTGGGTTTCTTTCCCTAGTATCGCTAATAATTCCCTAATACAAAATATGCCAAAGATCCCTTCTTGGTGCAGGTGGCTTTTTGGCCTTGTGTGGTTAAGGCATACTTGTATTTTGCAGCCAAAAACACACAAGGCAGCAATATGGCTGGAATCACATCTGTCTGCCTTTTTTGTTCTCAGCTTGAATGAAGATCTACCTATTTACAACTACAATAACTGTGGGAAGGCCTTGAGACCTGTCCAGACAAAGAGCTCACACTTGCAACCCTACATCCACAGTGGGATGCTGTAGCTACTTTCCTACTGTTAACCCACTGTAGGATGGTGGGAAGAGAGAGCAAAAGAATGGCAGCCAGTTGACTTCTGAATTTCCATTGGTCATACAGAAGTCTGATGTGCTGTGACCAGTGGTAAAACTTACATGCATCATCTCTATTGGTCTAGGGTTGGGTTTCTTTGCTTATACAGCAAACAGTTTTCCAAGATACAGCATGCTGTTAATTATTATATCATAAATATATGATACACTGGATAAATGAATAGATTTAACATAATTCCAGCTCATTGTATTTTCAGGGATTATGGAAATTGATACGCAAGATTATGTTCAAATAGGAAGAAAACAAAGGCAGACTTATACATAATACAAAACCTAGTAAAAAATAATTGTTTTAAAGATTCAACTGTGGGTTCTCATAATATTGCACCTGATCTGACTTCTGAGATTTTTTAGAATTCGTTCTATTGATACTCTGATATTTGTGCATTAAAATATGCATCTCCATTGGTATACTGCAGGCAAACTCAGTGCTGAAGTATTTAGTTATTTTTAACTGAAAATGGAAATTGTTGTTTTCTGAATTCCAAATGACAAATGACTGTCATCTCTCATGTGGCTTCAAAGTCTTGGTTCGTAGCATTGCAGGTGTAACAATGATGTATTTGGACATTGTGTGCACTGCTTGTCCTGGCTCTATTAGGAGCTCTTCTGGTTCAAGGAAGGCAATGCAAGCTGCATCTTTGGCTCTGCAGCAGCTTTGCAGCACTGTCAGCTTTTGTAAATGTGTCAGCTTTTTCCGGTGAAGGAGTACCTAATGGCCCCATTTTCTCCTTGGTAGGTTTGTATCTGGTATGTTTCTTAGGAACTGATCCTTTGTGTGATGGTTCACAGTAAGAAAAGGATTTGTTTCTTTTACATGTATCACTTCTCGGAGTTAAAAATTACACCTGTTAAAAGACAGCATGATTTCAGTGACCCCCTTTTGATGACAAATATACACAAGTGTAATGTCTTTGAACTGGCTATACTATTATGTTGACTTCTGTTTTGTTTTCCAAGGTGAGTGTGTATATCAAGGTATACTACTAGAGTTATCTTTTTATAAAGAAGGCAGAACATCTAGTATTTCTTGCAGCTTCTTTTTCCATGTGAGAAACGTGCTATTTAAATGAATTACCCTAAAGTTCTGTGGTGACATTTGTTATGCATAGAAACGGTATTTATGTAGTCAGGTGATACGTGGAGATTTTCAGGAACTGCTGGCTTTTCTGATAGTTCCATTTTTTCCTGTAGAGCAACCCCATTCCTGTATCTCCATACAATCTGCAATCTGTGGTTGTGGTTCAGAAAGAAAATGCGTCCCAATACATATGTTTTTCCCTTTTGTTTAAAGTTTTGTCAGCACTGCTGTTTGAAAGTGTTTGTTAAGCCAACTCAGTTAGGACACAGTTTTTCATATTACCAAATTTCAAGTGTAAAGTATTTCATTGTTGTTTATTAAAGCAACATTATTACCATAATAATTGGTTCCTGTGGCCTCAAAGCCCACCAGAAGGGCAAATGGACAAAGTCTAAAGCATTCTTATTTTAGGATAAAGAAGCTATTTCAAATTAGAATAGCTAGCGTCACTGTGGCTAAAAATCCTGATTTTTCTGTATGACTGTAAATCTTAGGACACTGCAGATCATTCCTGGTATCTGCAGCATGGAGCGTCAGCAGTGAGTCATAAATGCTCTTCTGTCTTAACTGGCTTCAGGAGAGAGCATAATGCAAAGTTGGCGTTCCTTCGACCTGGCTTTTCTCCAGGGGCTTTCAGGCAAGTCACAGTGGAAGTAGTCTTGGTGACTTTTGTGATGGGAAACCTTTTATTGGTTACACTGGTAATGCCAGTGCCTTTTTTATATCATAGACCACTACTGGTGTTACTAAAGAGCGAGATTTATTTGTCGTCAGTCAGATTTTAAAATGTGATCCAGTGAGCTCTGACATGCCCTGAGTTGTTTTTTTCCTTTGGCATAGTATTGTACCATTTTCTCCAAGTGCTAGTTAATTTCTGTTTGGGTATTTACGGGTCCAGAAAACCCTACCCCTGTTATGGTGAAACAATGGTTCAAAAAAAGAAGCTTATTATTCACTATTAGAATACAATTAAATAGATGCAGTATTTTTCACAGTATCACAGTAATGATGAGGCTGGAAAAGATAATCCAGTCCAACCTAAATCCAACTAAACCAAGTAAACCCAACATCTAACATCTAGATCATGCCACTCAGCACTTCATCCAGACTAACCTTGAACACCTCCAGAGACGGTGACTTGACCACCTCTGTGGGCAGCCCGTTCCAAAATCGGATCACTCTTTCAGTGAAAAACCTTTTCCTAATGTCAAGTCTAAATCTCCCTCAATGGAGCTTAAGACTGTGAGCCCTTGTCCTGTCTCCAGTGTCCAGGGAAAAAAGACTGACCCCCGCCTGACCATAACCACCTTTTAGGTAGTTATAGACAGTGATAAGGTCACTGCTGAGCCTCCTCTTTTCCAGGCTACACAGACCCAGCTCCATCAGCCTCCCCTCAGCTGGCTTACCTTCCAACCCCTTTACCATTCTAGGTGCTCTTCTCTGGACATCGTGTAGGATGTAGGCGTTGTTTCTGTCCTGTTTGTTAGCTGTAGAACGGACCTTGGTTTTATACTGTAATTTGCTTTTATATTTTAATAACATCCAATGTTTAGTAATTGTGTCAACAGAAAGACATGTCATTGCTTGCAATTTTTGTTTTTCTTGGAGTAGTAGTTAATGTCTCAGGGTATGGGTTGTTTTGGGTGTTTTTAAGAGCTACTGAGTTAATTATGCACTACAGTGAATACTAAGATAATGAGAACTGGCCTGATGAGTACCATCGTCTGTTTTTTACTTACTAGCATGAGGTTTTGAGCTCCAGGTTTCATAAGATCCATTATGACTGGAAGTGGCAGTGGCACTTTACAGTTCCCAAGCTCTTGGAGAAAGGGGATACTAATCTCCCTGATGGTCAGTGATAGCAGGCATTTTAAATACCACTTGTCAGCTTGTTCAAGCAGGTCTACATTACCTGGTTACATCTATTATTATGAAGCAGTTAGATGAAAAAGACAGTTGAACTGACGAATACATGTGGACTACCTAAAAAATTCAATGTATTACCAAGCTTCTTTATAGTAAGGAGTAATAAATTTGGTTTAAAATTTGTGAATGCTGTTTGTCAGGATGTATTATATTCAGGAATTGAGACTTATATTACAGTCCTTCTTGTCTTGTATTAATTTTTCTTCAGAATTATAGAGAGATATCCAGGTAGCCGATCTTATACTGGAGCTTATTTTTGCAGGCAATGTTTACATGGCATTAGTTGAGGTGACATTTTCTTTTTGATTTACCTTATTTCAACGTTCTGTAGCAAAATGTAACAGTGTTTTGTCTGATGGAGTGGGATTAGGCAAGTTGTTTTTCATACCCTCTTTTATTTTTGCAGTAGGGTCATGATCAGCAGTTTTAAAGGAAAGTCTAGTAACATCAATTTACATCTGTCTGGAACAGATAAATAATGTATTTGTAGTTGGAAGAGGCTTCAAGGAAAGAGTACCTCACAATTTGGCTCTATTCCATTTGACTGTACACCGTTGTTGGAACACTTCATCATAACTTACGTGATGAGTCATTTCTGAGTCAGATAAAGAAAAAAAAAATCTATAAAGAAACAAAGTTTTGAAATGAGTGAAGAACACAAGAAGAATATGGAATGTCAGAAATCTGGATTTGAAACAATCTAGCATCTCCATTCTGTATGCATTTATTTGTCTAGGATATGAAGTTATGCAGAAAATGCTGCTTGAACATTTATGGAAAGCACGGTTATACTGTTGTATAACCAACAGTTGATTTAATTAAATGCAATATATGAAAGTGATTTTTTTTTCTGCTAAATTCTTTGAGCTATTAGCTTTTTTACTTAGGATAGTGAGGTTATCACACAAATATGTAAAAACGGTGGTAGGGGAAGAGGAAGGCCACAAAAACATAAATTACAACCCTTTTGTTAAGATGCATGTGCCATACAAACATGAAGTTCTTGCAGTCTTTCTGATGTAGAAGTAACAGAGCAAGACCTTGCTCCCTGTGCTTCATCCTTTATGTTTTAGTTGCTCACCCTTCAATGTGGAAAGAAGCCTCCTGTGTTAGAAGTAGCATCCCAAGAACATAATTTGTCACATCAGCACACACCAGTTGAATTTAGCCTCACATTCCATTTCATACAGCAGTTTATCATCACACACATGCTCTTGTACAGTTGCTGCAGGTCTCTAAATGCTTGCTATGCCATTTGTTTGTACTTCAGGTTCTCTAAATCCAGTGGAAGTGATTAAAGAAGCTGACACTATTAGCAGCTAAAACAAATATTGCTGTGGTCTCTGTGACATGCTTAGCCTTTGATTTTTTTGGCATGTGGGTTAATACAGTGAGTGGCAAATATTGTGGTATTGGTTCTCAATGGCCACGGGTTCCTAAGGGTAGGAACTGTAGACTAAAATAGCTTGTTCAAGCAAATAACCATAATATATAATAACTTTGTTAATGATATAAAATCTTTTTAGTTTTCTGTAGCTTCCTTTTTGGATTCATTATGAGTTAATGGTTATAAATAATGAAACAGGATTTTTATTTAAACCTCTATGTAAAAGCAGGCCTGTCCTCTATAAAAGTGGGTTTAGAGCTAGCTCCTGGGAAGCCATTCTCTGGAGGCTGGGGCAGAGCTTGGCTTCATGCCTTGTGCCAAGAATAGCATTTCAAACAGGACAGTGCTTTATTGAGGAGTGTGAGGAAGAGAACAGGTTTTTTTTTACAGATCATGTTGACAAACACAATCTGTTAACAGTTCTATAGTGTAAAGAGCATCACTGGATAGCTAGACAAAAATAGTTGTAGAAATTCCTTTTTAGGCCACAAGAGAGCCTAGTATCTTTCCCAGACACTGGCAAAATCTTTTCACTTCAGTGTTGCCTTGTAGAGAGAGCGAACTGTGATGCACATTCTGTTTTCATGTTTCTGTGCTGCACCAATCAGTCTTTATTTTAGAAGTGGTCACTTAGCATTAGTACCATCAGCTCTAATCTCTGTCAGAAATTCCCATCTGAAATATGACACAAATATGCAAAAAATCTTGACAATTGTCATCAATATATCTACAATTTATATTCCAGAAGTATTCTCCCTACTACCTCAAAGTAAACCGCAGTGGGATTGTGCTTAAGAAAACTGGTAGGTGCTGGCTTTGAGGTTGAAGGTTCATACAGTGTGCCTTATCAGTCAAGAATAAATAATCTTTAAGATATTTATATTCACCAATCAACTTTATTTTTGTAACACACTACTGTACAGATTCTTAACTTTTAATAGGTCATATCTTAAGAGTAATTTTTTTGAGTTGAAACCTGTGATATATGTTAATGTAACTATTGCAGTAGATACAATAAGTCCTGTAGCCCAACATATCTATACATTAGTTCAGTTGTGAAGTGTGTATCCTTTCAGCAGAGACAGATGTCTGAAATCATCTGAGTGAAATGCTTGCTGTGCTGTACATACTGGATAGTTCATGCAATGGTACTCAAAGATATGTCTGTAAAAACGCCAAACACTCTCAGCACAGCACCAAGCAGCTTGCAGCATGTTGTTCTAAACAAAATCTAATACAACACAGCTGTAACAGTTTTCTCAGGTTTGCAGCAATCCATCGGAAGCTTTTAGTCTGAAAGAGCAGGCAGTGACATATAAGGCAATGGCTTTGCACCTAGGTCCACAAAGTCCCAGCAACAATGTGAATCTGTGAATCATTTTTAATTTGTGTTAATAAAGACACATACTAAAAAAACCAACCAACCCACAACACACAAACAATTCTGTATTGTAATGTCCATAAGCATCAGAGGGCAAAGAGTTATTGTAGATGACTGGTTTTGTTTATTTAAATTCAGACAACTGAAACAGAAAATTTACCTTATTAATGTTACTTTTAGCTGAATGTATTGGAGAAATACATCTTACATTTCCTTCATGCATTAAACAAGGTCACTATTCATGAAAAGCCATCACTTGTGCTTGTGACTAATGATTCATCCTGCCCAACCAACCAATATGAAAGTGGCCAATACTGTAGAACAACCTTATTTCAGCTGTTTGTTTTACCTTCAGCAGTTTTCTACATTACAGTAGCAAATCTATTGACTACTGGATTTTGCATCCACCTCTTACTATGTGCTGTCACCATAGCTGAGTTACTGCCTTTGTCCATCACAGACCAAGATGCTGGATTTGCTTTTGACTGTTTTTTTCAGCGGTCATGTTTGCTATTCACCCTGATATTAATGCATCTCAGATACATCAAAATTCTTGGATCACTGTTTTCAGAGTTAAACCTCATGTTTGGTTATTTGTATTTGGTTTGCAGTTACAAACTTGAGATACTTGTTCTTGCTCAGGAAGAGAGGAAAATAGGGTTTTTTCTTTATAATGTCCATTTGCCTGCTCTCTCATCTTACCTGAAAATTTAAAGCATTTTCACTTTCCAATTCTGTAGAAACTGCAATATTATCCTGGATCTCTTTAAATTTGTACTGAGATTAGGAAGTTTGGAATTTTCTCTTGAGATCAATTTGGGAAATTTGCATTTGGGTACAAAAGAAAATGCTGAATTCCTAGTAAATATTCTGCTAAAACAAGTGGCAAACAATGTTGTGCGTAAGAGCTTGAATGGGCCGGTTGTTTCAGATCCTTAATGTGGACTTTGGGAGAATTGAGTGCAACTTGCAAAATCTGTGCCTGCTGTGACTGACTTGACTCCATGCTAAAATTAAACTTCTTAAAATGCTTTTGAGAAGTATAGCTAAAAAACAATGTCTAAGTGCGGCATAACTTAAAGCCCTGCATTGCAAATTGTTTTGCAATTAGTTTGTGATGAAGTGATAAGGCACTGCTGGTGTAGTAGTGTTGAAATAAAACATTTTTTGCTAGTTGTTATGTCATTATATATTTGTTCAGATAACTCTGAAGAGAATATCCCTCATGTCTCAGCCCTAGAGAGAGAAAGTCTCATGTATTGCAAAGGGCTCAGTGCAGAAAATTGGGTCTTTTAATTCTAATTGTAGTTCTCTTGTTTATTTTTTTTTTATAATCAGAATCTGCAGCCACGGCCTTTTCCCTGAAGAGCAGTTTCTTGCAAATACAGAATACAGAATATTTTCAATTGTTTCTGAAGTACTTGTTGCTGTGTGCTGGCCTTCTGGGTTTGCTGTGTAACATAAGGAAGTGGAGCATGTATGGAACTTTAGTTAGAAAAGTAAAGATAAAATCAAAGGATCATGACTGTGTGCAAATTATGAGAGGAGCGTGAATAAAGAAAAATGAAGAAGAAAAGGGATCTGTCACAATCCCAAAATACAAAGAAGTAACTGGTTCTGTAGTAATGTTGTGTATACTTCATGGTTGAAGAATGAGAGACAGAAAGAACGAAATTTGTATTAAAAAGTTAAGATTCTAGTAATATATTGTGCATGTTAGGGATTTATGTTTCTGCTTTTCAGTTAGACCTACAAGCCTTCTGTGCTGTTTATCACAGGTTATTCAAGTGGCACTTGTTGGATGGAGATGTTATTAAGCATCAAATACGTTGCAAGCTCCTAGTGAGGGTGATGGGGTTGTGAACGCTGATCAATATCACAGATTAGCTCTCCTCGTTGGTCTTTGTAAAATTAACTCATTTTTCAGATGATTGACTGAGCTTATTATACTATATTTCTGGAGCTATTGCATAGCTCTGTCTCAGTATTGTTCTTTGCTGTCATTGTACTCCGTGTGGTTTATTGAGTGTCAAGTAGAGGTAAACTAATTTTGCATCTTGCAAGTGTTGCTAATGCAGCAGGTCATGCAATAATGATCATTCATTGACGTCTTAAAAGGCAAAATGTTTTTAAAGGAAGATGAAACAGTATTCTCAGTTGGGCATTACTAACTTTGGTGTTTTCTGTAAGACACCAGAAGGTACTAAATGTCCTCTCCCTAAGTATGAGGTAACTTCCCTAAGTAAGTACAATTCCTGTATATTATGTTCAAAGAGATTATCGAGTTTTGGTGGTAGGAGGGAAGGTTGATTTTTTTTTTTTTCCAACATGAAAAGAAATAGTGGAGACTACTGCTCACCACCTTTCATATCTATGGTGTTGCTAAGTTATAGATATATGAGTGTTTATTGTGGCTAAATACTTATGTGGGTTTTTTTTGGTGTGTGTGTTCTTAGACCTTAATTCTTTTTTCATCCCTCAGATTGTTACAATTTGTGAAACCTGTACTGCCTTGCAAAGGTTCTCCTGGCACAGCTCAAGGCCATTTCCACTTATCCTATCATTCGCCACTAGAAAGCACAAACTAACCCTTGCCTCTCTACAACCTCCTTTCAAATATTTGTAGAGAGCAATAAGGTCTCCCCTCAATCTCCTCTTCTCCAGACTAAACAGCACCAGATCCTTCAGCTGTCCTTCATGTTCCAAGCCCTTTACTAGCTTTGTAACCCACCTCGCAATGGTTGGGCTTGATTATTTTAAAGATCTTTTTCAACTTACAAATTTACCTGATCCTGAGATTCTGTGATTACTCAGCATGCTGAAGTCTGTAAGTGCATAAACACATGCATTGCTGTGGAAACTAGGGCAGTTACCATTGTGCTTCAGTGACTTCCAGCCCTCCTTTTAATTAACTAAACATAAACCTTTGTACACATTTCATTATAAAACATTTACTAATCTTCAATCATGCCAGTTGCTTTCTAAACTTTATCAAATTTATTCAAATTCTTTAAGTAAACCTGTTAAACCTGACATTAGATGCCTAAAGTCTTGTATCAATACTAAATGCAGTGCATTTGTGCCCTAGCAAATTAATTTTGCATTGGAAGAAAGGTCTTCCATGTAGCCCTTGGCTATGGTTTTAGGTTAGACGTATTTAAATGAGAAATAGTATGTACATTATTAATAATGCAGGGAAATTAATTTTTGCAATAACTTCTTAGGATTTGTGATTGCTTCACACTGCTAGCTGCTTTTGTGATGGCATTAGCTGATTTGATAAATCATATGGTTTATTTCAAACAGGAACTAAGCTGGAAAATTGCTTTGTTCCTTTTTATATTATCTATTCAGAGTATTTGTTTCTGCTTTTATAATCTGTATAAAAATAGACACATATTAGGAGTAGTTTTCTGTCTATGATGTGATTTGGAAATCATTGTCTAATGGAGAACATACAGTTTTTCACTGATGAATATTCTAGGACTGCTCAGATATTTTTTCTGTGAAAGGTGCCTGAGGGCATTTCTCTTCTCATGTTAGATCATGCTTCATGCACATGCAGAAACAATTTAGTGTAGTATTATTTCAGCTGAAATTAGTAGTAGTATTGGAAGTAGAATTATTTTCATGGCTTTTGAGTAGTTTTTGTTAATGCAGCTGAATGTGGATTCATTAGTATTTCAAAAGTAGGAGGAACTCAGCATATCTAGCTATTGATATGTGCAAGACTTAGCATTTAGTATTAGCATTTAGTATGATAGAAAACAGTATGTATTTCCCTCATGGAAGAGGGATTTTGAGCGGGGTGTGGCGGTGTGGGTTATGGGGTTATTTCTTGTGTCAGTCATTTGTTCTGTCAGTACAGTACTTTTGAGTAACTCAGCTCGAGGCTGCATTATGATATAGCCTTTACTCTTACCATGCAGTAGGCTATTAGTCTGCCTTTAATGAATTCCTGCTTCTAAATCAGCAGTGATGGCTGAGCTTTGTATGTATTAAAATTCCAGTCTTAATCTGAAAATGTCTTCTCATACCCCTAAAAATACACACTGTAATCAACAGTGTATTTTATCAGTATTTAATTATCTGTTTTACTTCTAACCTGCATATATTTGTCTCTCTTTTTTTTTTTTGGATCTGTTAGGTAGCGTTACAGCTTTGAGAAAAGTTCTAATCATAAATTCCTTCCCCCATGTAGCAGGCTATAGATTCTCATCCAGTGACTGTTCAGTCTGACAAACTGAACATATTGACCTCTATAAATCTTTCATTAGTAGTGATGTTTTTCAGTCTTGTCATCATGCTTGTGGTTCTTTCTTGAACGTGTTCATGAACATCTTTGAAATGTTTGCAGCAGAACTAGGCACAGTGATGTAGTAGCAGTCACAGAGGTAATACAGCCTCCCCATTCCTGCTCAGTATTTCCAAAATTTTATATAAAGCATTATATTACCTTGTGCAGTTGTGATCCACTTACTTCTTGCCAAGCTAATTGATTCCAAGAATAAAATTGCATTTTGTTTTTTATTCCACTTAGCAACTAAAAACATAGGTTTGGTGAAAGCCCTGGTTAATCCACCCGTTTTGTGTCTCCTCTCTCTGTTCTCAGCACTCTGAGCAAACTTCAGCAACTGCAGTTTTATCTTTGCTTCCACAAATAAATCACATTTATATTGAGAGAGCACTAATATTTTTGGCTATTTTTTCACAAACATTTGATGATAATGGAATTCAGAATTGAAGCTCAATAAAATAAGACAATCAAGTTGCTTTTTAATCAAAATTTTACTTGGTAGGATTAAATTTATAACAAAATGTTTTCATGGTGGTGGAAATAAAGCATGCAGAGAAACAAGAGATAGGATAGTAAAAGAAAGGCAGTAACTCTTTGGAAAATGTGTTTCTTTGAAAAAAATTTGATGGAACCAAAAACGCTACAACAGTGTTTTCAGTTTAAAAAAACGGGTGGATGGATGTAATAGTATGTAATAGTATGTTTTTGTTTGTTTTTCAAAACAAACCCCCAAAATTTCTCATAGTCTAGAAGGGGTGATAAAACTGTAGGATATAAATGTGGGGAAATGATTTTTCTGATAGGAATCACTGATTTTTAATTAAAAAATAAAAATTGCTTAATTTTATTTCCCTCTGTTACCATGCCAAATGTAATCTATAGTTTTCCTGTATCTGGAATTGTTCCTTTATTATTTCTGACAGGACCCGCAAATAAAATAAATCTTAAAATACACTGATTACAGCCATTTCCCAAAAAGCTGATGTTTTGATAAAATGATGTGAATGATTCTCAAGAAGTGACTGTAAAGCAATTTGTTCACATGTTTATTTAAAAAAAAAAAGACAAATAGTGTATTTCCTGTAAGTGGTCTATTAAATCACCACAGCATTGCCACAGCACGGGATGTTTCATTTTTATTATATTATTTTCAACATTCATGTAGTGTAGGAAACTGTGGTTATGGCTTTTTTTGCACAGAAGGTCAGCATTAAAGGGTGCAATATGCCATTACAAATTTGTTTGTCAGAACAAAGGTTGGCCTCCATTGAGTGCTTGAATATAGAGTGACAATGTTATACAGCTGCAGAGCACCTCAGAAAAACCTCTTCCCTCCTAAATGAAAAACAGCCCTTTATTGATAGATCAGTATGAAGATGCTTTGCTTGAAATAATGCCAATGACAGTTGCATATTTTTGGTTCCTTTATGTCTACAGACACATTCTTCACCCTAAATTGTCTTCTCAAATTACTCCAATACTGTATAAGATACTAAACAGCCGATAAAACATTCTGAGCATTCTTGCAAAAAAGGTTCAATCAAAGTGATAAACAACATAATGTTTATTACAGAAGTCTGTTGTTTCAATCTAGACTTTATTTGGAGCTACTTACTGAGAATTTCTGTTACGTGACACACAAGTTTATTTTTAAAAATGGATTCATGCAAGTCATGTGTTTGTACATTTTGTACGCTTCTACTAAGAGCTTTTTCACAAACCACACTGTAGTTGGGTGCAGTTGCCCAGGCTTGGTATACTGAGTGCACCCTCAGGAGGCTTGCAGATGGCACCAAATTGGGCAGGTATCAATCTGCTTGAGAGTAGGAAAGCACTGCAGAAGGATCTGGACAGGCTGGATTGATGGGCTAAGATTTAACAAGACCGAGGACTGGGTCCTACACTTTGGTCACGACTCCGTGAAATGCTACAAGCTTGAGGAGGAGTGACTGGAGAACTGCTCAGTGCAAAAGGACCTGGGGGTGCTGACAGACAGCTGCTGAACATGAGCCAGCAGTGTGAGAGGTGGCCTAGAAAGCTAATGGTAACCTGGCCTGCATCAGAAATAGTGCGGCCAGCAGGAGTAGAGAGGCGATTGTCCCCCTGTACTCAGCACTAGTGAGGTCTCATCTTGAGTGCTGTGTTCCATTTTGGGCAGCTCAATACAAGAAGGACTGTGAGGTGCTGGAGCATATCCATGGAAGTTAAACCAAGCTAGCAAAAGGCCTGGAGGACAGGTCTTATGAGGAGCAGCTGAGGAAACTGGGCATGTTTAGTGTGGAGAAAAAGAGGTTGAGGGGAGACCTTACTGCTCTTTACAAGTACATGAAAAGTAGGTTATTGAGAGGTGGGGGTTGTCTTCTCCACACAGTCACTAGTGCTGGGACAAGAGAAAGTGGCCTCAAGTTGTACCAGTGGAGGTTTAGATTGGTTATTTAGGAAGAATTTCCTCACTGAAGGAGTGCTCAGGTATTGATGGAAATATGGGTAGTGGAGTTGCTGTCCCTGGAACGTGTTAAAAATACGTGTAGATGTGTCACTCGGAAACATGGTTTAGTTGTTCTGTTGGCATTGGGCTGACAGTTGGATTTGGGGGGTCTCTTCCAACTGTAATAATCCTGTAATTCTATGAAAAGCCTCTCTGCGTGCAACTCCATTATGTTTTCTTTCTGAACTTCTGAAACAAATGTGTTGTGCAGCCTTTTTTTTTTTTTCTTCCTGCGATCGTCCTGATCTCATTTCCGGCTTTAGTTGCTCCAGCATAACCCATCTTCTTGGACTTTATCTAGTAAAAATACTGATAACTAAAAAAGTTAAGTCATTCCAGTTTCCCTAGTTCAGCAGGCAGGAAAGGTGTATGTCACTTATGAATCATCACAGATCTCAGTGCGACGGAACGGTGTTTGTTAGGACTCAATATTTGGAAGCTGGTGGCCACAAGGCTTAATGTAATTAATTATTCAACTTCGTTTGCCTATCTGGGTTCAAGATTATGTTCTTCCATGCATATATGCTATGACTGGGAAAGTTAGAGCTCTGTCTTCAATATGTTGTAATTTCTTGAGCCTGCAGTCATGTGTGAAGGTTAGTTAATGTTTTTGTCCTGATCTCATTTCACATGGTAGGACAGCACCTTTCTCCACACTCATCTGAAAGTACCTGTGCTGTGCTGGCCCTTGTGCTGTCATCACAGTTTATGTTGAAAGGCATTATTTCAAGATTGGGGAAAGGGAAGTGGAAAAGATGGATGCTAGCTTCAGGCAGACAACACCATTCAGGGAACAATTTTATCCAAGGTAAATGGAAGATCAGACACAGTATCTATCAGCTGAAGCAAGATCAAGTAATTGTTTGACACTGAGAACTGTAACTGGGTTCTTGAACTGTCATGGTGTACTGGTGATGTACTCACAACATTTTGATAGTATTTGACAGGTAGTGTTTGACTATTTATTGACACAAATATCCTCTGTGCTGCTCAATGGATCTATTTTTCTCCTCTTGTAATGAAATTAAAGGCTTGGTCGCAAAGTGAGAGAAAGCATCTAATACTCACAGAGTAATATATGTAGCAGTGGCTGGATAATGAGAACATCCTCTGTATCTGTGGTGGGCTAGCCCTGGCCAGCAGCCGTGTGCCCACCCAGCTGCTCACTCCCCCTTGGCTCAGTGACATGGATGAAGAAAATAGAATGAGAATGCTTGTGGGTTGGAAGGAAAAACAGGGTATCTGCTTATCAATTACTGTTCTGGGCATAACTCAGCTTAGGGAAGATTAAGTTATTGCCAATTAAAATGTATTCAGGTAGTGAGAAATGAAAGACATTAAAACAACACCTTTCCTCCCATTTTTTTCCAAATTCAACTTCAGTCCTTTGTTCCTAACACCTGAGGTCTTTCGCTGCCCTTAGTGATGTGGAGGGGTGGTATTGTTTTTGTGCAGTACACAACTGCTTTCCTTGCCAGTCTTGCTTCTTCCCCTTCTCTGTTGTGAGTTTTCTGTGGGCTCCAGGTCCTTTAGGATTGTCTGTGAGCTGCCCAGAGCACCTGGATAGTTAGGCCCTTGGTGTCTCCTGCCTTCATTAATACTTTGTATTTGGTACCTCAGAGTCAACAAATAAAATGAATTTTTTTGTCCAGATGGAAAGATTAATACCCTTTACTACAGTCTTGTGGCTGAAAGACTTTTCTGGTCAAAACATTTTATATTATCTTGCAGTCACCTTTGAGAGCAAGATGTGAACATGTGGTAAGCTCTCCACCATCTGAAAGGTGCTGATTTGTTTCACTCTGTTGTCCATCTCTTCAGTGAGGGCACTACTGTAGAAAGAAAGAGCTGCTTTTAAAAAACAACTTTCAGAGTCCTAAATCCATCAGTTTTTTCAGAAGTACTGTTTATAACAGGGTGTTTGGTGGTATTTATGTTGTGCAGAAAGTCCTAAGGAGTTACCTGATACTGTTAGCATAGTATGCAAGATGGGGTAATGACCCCTTGTCAAGGATTTGTAAAATTTGCCTGAGAATTGCTTTAAATTCCTTAAGCCCTTCTGTAGGGGTTTGAAAAAATGTGATATTATTTTAATCTTCTGTGAGAATGCTGAACAATGCATTTGTGTTTGTACTAGGTAGTCACTAAGAAGGGGTGTAAAACACTGGAGGATCTGTTGGGTTAAATAATGACTGTCAGGAGATTGATTTGCTGCAAAGCTACTTTGGAGTGAAGGTATATTAATTCACTTTTACACTTTTCTTTATTAAGGTGCATTTCAGCTAAGATTTAATTCCTCTTTGGCGGGCCATAAACTGTGAAACAGAAGGATGCAGAAGACTATCTCATGCGTTTTTGTACATAAGTGATAAGAGCACAAGATCATTATTGCAAATTTGCTGCAAAGATGAGTTCAGAGGAGAAGAGTATATCTCCAGCTCACAAAACATCTACTCCATCGCATAGAAGTGCCTCCTCTTCATCATCATCTCAGTGGGACAGGAGGCAGGTAAGGAAAAGTTACAAAAATCTATAATCCTGAAATGTGGCCATTAGTTCTTGCTAGCATTAACTTCACTTGCTTATAGGACTGAATAATACCACTGTTGATTCGAACAGTTTTATTTCCACCTTCTAAAGTGGTTGGAAAAGACTCAGAAGTAACATGAGCACTGTGTATAGCACAGGATCAAGAAGGATGTAATAATGTGGACAAGTAGGAAACATGCTCTGAAGCCTTCTGGGAAGCTGTTTCATTGAATCTATGTTTGCTTCAAATTGTTTCCTGTCCTCTTTGAGTATCTTTTTTTGTAAATCTGACTACAGAGATGTGAAGTCTTTTTACAGGTTGATAGTTTGATTTAAATACCATAGTGTTTATCATTTTTGGAAGTGCCTAATATTTTATATATGATTTGGTTTACTACAAATTTTCACTGATTCTCCGGTGTCATATAGTACTAGTGTCATTATGTTAGATGTCCATTTTCAAGAGATCCTTATCTCTGTGGAAGTCTATTAATTCCCCTCACAACAACTTGAGCATTCAATTTTGAGGGCTGTGTATGCAGCCTGGACTCAGCATCAGAACACTTCAGAAAGTATCAGAGCTACCCACTAGATTTCTGGTAAGTTGCCACATGTGTATTTATAAATGGTAAGATTGATATTGAAAATTTGGTTAGAAGAGAAACATGTTTTAAAACTTTGATCCATGAAAACCTGGAGCACTAAATCTACTTATGAGTTAGTTTATTAACGTCACAAAATTTATAAATGAAATATACAAAATGTAAAAATATAACAGCTTCATAATTTAAGATCTTGTGAAAATATTTTCTTTAATGCAGTATTGGCTTCTTTTTGGCTTGACAAGGAAAAGAAATTATTGTTTGCTGGGGCTTGCATTTAGGGCTGTACATTAAGGACATTTTCATAGCTACTTGTATATCAGCTGTTACACCTTTTTTCTCAGCTGTGTTAAAGCAGGTTTTCAAAGTTACCTAAGTTATAGAAATTCTGAAAATTGAGTACTTTGATGAAAACAATAACATTTGCAAATTTGAATGTAAATGATCTTACCATAAGATGTGTTTAAAATGTTTGACTAGGAGGAACATTCTGATATGCATTACATATGATTTGAACACACAGATATGTGCTCAGTAACAGGCAGGAAATATGTCTGGAATTTGAAAAATAATTTCCATAGCTTTTCAGTGAAGCCAAAAGAAGAAGATGAGTGCAAGACTTGTAGAAACTGCTGAGCTTAGCTAGGAGCATATTGTCTGAGTTGTCTTTGTAATTAGATAGTGTGGTACAATCGGGTGAGATTGAAAAAGATTATCTTAGGGAATCCATCCTATCATAAATCTAATGGCTACCATATCTGTTGTTATAGCAACAGGGTAGAGTGAAGTATACCTGTCACCATGAAATAGATGCTCAACTCTATAGCTATTAAGTCCATATTGGCTACTGAAAAATGAAGCATGATTTTAAAATTGAAGTACAGTTAATAAACCAATCTCATTGCACTATGTAGTGCAGACAGCTGTATTTCTAATTTCTTTCCTTGCTTGTGGCATTATTAGTCTATGTTTTGGTTTTCATAGGCTTTCCCCCAAATGCAACAATAGCTATGGGGTGGGGAATTATGCTTTGGGGGATGCTGGGTTTTACTTTGAAAAGACTTGAAAATTCTGTCTTGCTGCCTCCTTGGCCACTTTGTAGCACCCTTCCCAAGGGGGTGATATATATGGATGTTGGAAAGTGATGTGACTGGGTAGAGTGTCAATAGAGCTTTCATTTTCATATGTGACGATGGCATTTGATATTTTTAGATGGTTAATGGCTGAACATTTCTGATCATATAAGTCATACCAGTACTTATGAAACAGATTTCCCGATAAATTATAGCACAGGAGGCTGAATGAGTGTGAACGTGACTGTGATATATCATTTCTGTGAGAGTGGTAAAAGCTGTGCTTTATGTAATGCTGGCATTTTAACGTAATTTTCTTATTTGTGGAATATATATCACCTAAGAGAATTAGCAGTCAGCAAAAGCTTTGACATTGCTAATTTGCAAGCTGCATGACTAAGTAATTGATAAATGAATAGACTACTGAAGCCAGCAATAACCAGAAAACTGGCTTTTTATTTTTTTTATATTGCATGAAATTTAGTATATTAGCTAGAAGGCCCAGAACTAATGTATTCTGCATAATCCCTGAACTGAGCAGGGTGGCAGGGCATTTGTGGTGTAGTTGATCAGCAATTTTTTCTACTGAAGACCTATAAAATCCCTGTCATTTCTACTGTCAGGGGGTCTATCTAAGAAAACTAAAAGTCCTTCTTGTGCATAAAAAAATGAGCTTAAAAACTGCAATTCTGACAGCATTTTTCATAGGCCCTGCTGGAAAGTGAGATTCTTCTTTTTCATCCCTTCTCAAACTCGAAGAGGCTAGTAATATATTATTGCACATAAAAAATGAGGAAAACAAATGGTTTTTTTAGAAAGTACAGTTGAATATGATAAAATCTTGTGTATTCAGTTTGATGAGTTTCCATAATTTATAAATATTCCATATTTTATTCAGTGACTAAGTATGCAAGTAATATTGCAGACTGTAATATATTATGTTTTCTGCAGTGTTGTTTGGGTTATATTGTGCTGAGAAGGCAGAAAGAACCAAATACAGTATAGGGTTCATAATGTGTAATTTGCTAAATTGGGGGCTGACCCCAGGCTATTAGAGGGAATAGTACAGAAAAAGATGAATAATCATGAAACTGTGAACAAAGGAGAGATTTTGACTCTTCTGACCACCATCTGGAGGGTAGGTAATACATGATGTGAAGTGGCTTTAGCAGTGTCAGCCATTTCAAATGCAAAGAGTTTTCTTCTAACATCTCAATTTATAATTATTTATAGGTTTCTAAGGCCAGGGATGATCAGCTGTTACCTGTTTCTCTGTCTGTTTCTCTGTCAAATTGCTGTGTCAACAAGTCCTTGGTTCTTTTAGCACAGAGCAAACACAAAAGGAGAAAAGGTTTTAGTCCTGCTGCACTTCCTTGTATGTGGTCACTTTTCTGCAAGCAAAACTTTCATATTTCAAATTACTGTTGTCTTTCAGCCATATGTAAAGAGTGAAAGGTCATGGCTTTGAAAGGAAAAGAAAAATTATTTTCCAGGTCAGCAATAATCTGGTTTTAAGATTGGGTGCATTTGGTTTGGTTTTTTTTTTTATTTGTTTGGGTTTTGTAAGAGTATTGCTGACTAATAGGAGAAGGAGAATACTCAAGGGATGAGGAAAGGGCTGAGTTTGGGTTGAAAATTATGATCTGGCCTTGAAATCTAGGAGCAGAGTGAAATGACAAAGTCAAGGCTTTGGTCTTGCCTACAGGTCTGTGCTGGAAATTGCCTAGTTAGCTTTTTATAAGCACTATAATTTAATCATCAAATACTCAAAGCAGTATTTCCTAAGGTGGGTATCACCATTTGTAGATAGAACATTTTTAATATTGATGGAAGAATTGAGTCATTTGTATGCAGCAACACTAAACAAACCTTATAAAGTAACTGGAAGACTATTAAAAAGTTATTACAGTAGATTAGTCTGTGTTTAGAAGTATGGTACCTGGAAAAAGGAATAATTGTTTGCATATAGGGATGCAGTACAAATCCAGGCCTTGCAGTGCTATGTGCTGTAGTAAGCACATAAGAAAGGCAATTCCTACATGTAATGTAGACATTTAAGATTTCTTGCCTGGGGCATTGGGAGATTGTGGTGGCTACTTGCGATGTTTTGACTTGCAAAATTGCAAGCTGAGTTTTTGTGGCTCTGCAAATAAAGGGTTTGGAGCTTCCATTTTCAGGTATATAGCTCCTCCTTCTTCTTCACTTCACTTTCTGTGTGTTCAGAGACATAGATACATGCCACTGAGTGCTGGATGTGGCAGCCATATTGCCCTGGGAACATGGTGAGTAGAGGGGAGAGAGTGGTACCTTCAAGATCAGAGAAAGGAAGGTTTTGTCTGAAATCCATTGTTTGCTGAAATGGAGAGAGTTCTCCCCTTGTTTGTGGCTGTAAGAATCATGCTCTAGACACAGAGGACTGCTGAGGAAGCAGTGAAAAGGAAAGTGCCCACTAACGCTAAGGGACATGTACGTGAACTGAACAGACTCCACAATTGCACAAGGAGCAAGAACTGCTGGAATTGTCTTCCCTTTGAGGGGTTGGAGATTGCAGTTTGTCTCAGGCATGTAATTGATCTCCATATGTCTCTCAATTCTTTATGTAAAGTTTTTATGTGGGATGAATTAAATGTGCCTTGCCTTTTCCCTAAATTGAGTAATTTCAATTTTTTTTGCCTGACTTGTAAATGGTTTTCAAACTATTATAAAGTGCTAATTAGATGAAACAGACATAGATTGAGAGCAGAAAAAGAGAGAAGTGACATGTCTGTTGTCTCCTCAACTAACAAAAGAACATACAATCATTCTTTAAATTGGTTATCTTGTGCTACCCTACAAGATTATATATTTTTTTGTAATTCTGTGATTTTAATACAAGATAAAAATGTTTCTTGGGTTCAGAAGGTACTGGATCTTACTTCAGTATCTGAAGAAAACTGTCTGAAACAATAACATAGGAGTAACTGTGGAACACCCAAGTGAATATTGTCATAGAATCATGGAATCATCAGGGATCGGAAGGGACCTTGAAAGATCATCTAGTCCAATCCCCCTGCCACAGCAGGATCACCTAGACCAAATCACAGAACAGAACATTATGGACTGGAAGCGACCCTTAAGGATCATCCAGTCCAATCCCCCTGCCACAGCAGGATCATCTAGACCAAATCACAGAACAGAACATTATGGACTGGAAGCGACCCTTAAGGATCATCCAGTCCAATCCCCCTGCCACAGCAGGATCACGCAGACTGGGTCCAGGCATACTTAAAATGTCTCCAGAAAACCCTCTGGCAACAAACAGACCCTCTGGGCAACCCCTTCCAGTGCCCCATCATCCCTCCCTGGAAAGAAGTAATGGAATCAGTAAGGGTTGGAAGGCACCACAGGATCATCCAGTTCCAGTCCTAGATCAGGCTGGCTAGAGCCTCATCCAGCCTGGCCTTAAACACCTCCAGGGACAGAGTCCCAACCACCTCCCAGGGCAACCCATTCCAGTCTCTCACCGCTCGCACGGTGGTGAGAGAGATCTCTCACCACTTCCTCCTCACATCAAGTCTAAATCTACCCATCTCCAGCTTTGCTCTATTCCCCCTAGCCCTGTTGCTACCTGAGATCCTAAAAAGCCTCGCCCCATCTTTTTTGTAGCCCCCTTCAGATACTGGAAGGCCACAATAAGGTCACCTTGGAGCCTCCTCTTCTTCAGAACAGCCCCAACTCTTTCAGTCTAGCCTCACAGGAGATGAGCTCCAGTCCTCTGATCATCCTCCTGGCCCTCCTCTGGACATGCTCCAGCACATCCACATCCTTCTTGTAATAAGGGCTCCAGAACTGGACGCAGTACTCCAGGTGGTGTCTCACCAGAGTGGAGTAGGGGGAAAGAATCACCTCCCTCGACCTGCTGGCCACACTTCTCCTGATGCAGCCCAAGATCTGGTTTGTCTTCTGGGCAAGTGTCCAAACTTTTGTCCTATGGCTTGTGTTAACATCCCTTGTAACCACTTACTAACATGCAGAACTGCATATATTTTCTAAAGAAGGCCATTCAGCATATCAAGAATGCTTTCAATTAGCTGGCAATATATCGAGGACATACCAATAGTTTTCTTCTGTGTATGTAATTTTACTTTCCCTCCTTTGTGTTTTGAAACACATCAGCTTGAATAGAATTAATTGCTAGACTGACACTAGTGAAATACCAGTCCTTTTAATTGTGATTATTCAATAGCCCTACAAAAGATTTGTATCATTAGTAATTTGAATTCTCTGTCAGATATTGTCAATTTATCTGTTAGTTCTATTTTGACGTAAGCATGTAAAAATCTAAATTGTCAAAGAAGACTGTCATTAAAGACTTGGAGTGCTACTTTGGAGTCATTCCAAACCATTGTTCTGACAGAAGATTACAGATACAATGATACCTCTTAATCATAAGCAAAATTTAATTGTCATCTTCAGTTGAGAAAATCTTACCCTTCTCAGAGAGTAACTACAATTGCATGTTTGTCATTGTGCTCCGTATCCAGGAAACGAAATAGTTTTATTTCATGCCACACAGATACTATTGACATGTGGTAGAATTCTTACCAAAAACTATGATGTAGCAAAATTTCACCTGAGGTCAAAATGCAAATGCAGGCAAGCACATCATGGATTTCTCCTGTAGAAAAAATACCTGCTCTTTTACAAAACTTTTAGTACTATGCTTTAAAAACACAAAAAATTACAGTAGTGTCATACATTAAAATAGTTGTAATAGTTTAAGATCATTGTGTTCCATAAATGTTCACCTGCAAGCCCATCAGTTGAGAATCAATAATTGATCTTGTGAACACCTGTTAAAACATCTATTAAAAGCACTCATAATGAATTACCTCACCTCACTTGAGAAGCTGATAACAAAATGCCAAGGTGTGATAATGAATGTGTTAGAGGCAGTAATAACATATGTGTAATGGTTTGCTTCAGAAGTGAATGTAGGACAGTGCTGGCTGCTCACTTGTAATCTGCTATCTTGGTGTAAAACATGATCTAGTAGTGTGGCAGTCTGGGCTGGGATCATTTTGCATCTCTGTAGTTCAGAACTGCAGTGCTTCCTAAGTGGAATAATTAGTTCAAAAGGCAGTAGTAAAAAAAAGAGAGGAGATAAAGAGGTGTATTGCCTCACAAGACAAACTGTGCTGTTATGTTCTGCATGGGTAGTGCTTGGTACATTTGAGCCACGATGCTGATGTTTTACACCAGAGGTGTAAGGATTTGTCAGTCATTACTAGTATGCATTGTAAAAAGTAATGCCGAATGATGAGTTACCTTTTTTTTTTTTAATAAGAGTGTTCATATTTTGGAGCGGAAGGCTTCTTCAGGAAGCACAGACCCTTCTTTAAGCAAGCAGTTCCTTGAAAGTGACTCTCTCAGTCTATCCAAGGTGAGCAAAAGATTGGGCTATACTTTGGGTGAGGACTGTTGCTCTAGTTACAAAGTAGTTTGACTAACAGCTTTGGAAACTTGTATGATCCTCCTTGTATTGCAAATCTGCCCTGGAGTTTCCTTTTCCCCAGCTGAGGTGTAAGAGGGTTGACTAATATTTGTTAGATATTATAGTAACAAAAAGAAGGATTCAGATTCTGGTGGTAGTCTGTGAGTGTTTTCTGCCCATGGGTAGCCACTGCTAGGATGGTTTTAAGAACTGCTTGTAATGCTGCTGCAGCAGAAATCATGCATCCACATCGCACCAAATAATTGCTCATGTTGTCCTTCTGTATCAGGCCTTTTGTTTAAGCAAATAGCTGTATGAGATTGTGTGATTTCTAGTGGAGAAGGAATCAATACTGATGGTACCTAGTAGATAAAATACTTATGCCTGCAGCTGATCTTCTAAAGGAGAAATCAATATAGTGAAGAATCAGTTGGAGAGAGCCTCTGCTAGCCCCAGGGGATGTACAGTTTAAATTGTTCACCTCAAAAGCCAAGTGCTTTTTTTGTAGGATAGAAATAATACATAGGAGTTTCCCTCTACAATAGTGGAAATAGATTATCCAAGCAAAGCACAGGAAAGTAGACAATACTTTTTGGGCATGGCATTTACAGGCACTGGGGCAGTTAATATTCAGTAGTTTTAAATGAGATACAGCTAGACACAATACAGTGACCACATAGTTTGGTACCTAAATAAGATGATTTAAAAACCTACCCTCCTTTAGTTTGTATTGCATTGGACAATTTGTGCTACATACCTGCAATTTTATATCATGCCTGTGCACAGTTGACTAATCAATATGTCTTCATACTTTTTCACTAGGAACCTGACAGCTGGGAAATCATAGAGGGTCTGAAAATAGGCCAGACCAATGTCCAGAAGCCAGACAAACATGAAGGCTTCATGCTGAAAAAGCGAAAATGGCCTTTAAAAGGTTGGCACAAGGTAAATATCTCATAAAACAGTCAAAAGATTATTACTTAATGTTATGAGTTGGGATTTTTTCGTGTAGAGGAAATTAGGTTGTTAAGTGGCTGCCCAGGATTTTGGTATATGACATTGCTCCAAGTGGTGTAAAGAATTATTTTGCACATAGAGCTCATGGTTTCCAAATTGCAGTGCCTGCTGCTTAATGTTGTGTTCAAATACAGGCAGAAGATTTCACTAATGCAGCAGATGCCTTGTGGTTTAGGAGGTTTAACCAATACCCCTTTTGTTTTTATACATTATAATGCAGTGTAGCCCTGTGCTGTAAGATTACATTGGATTTGCATTGAATGGCATGGTATCCTGTGCTAATAGGACTTTTGGACTCAGGTTTGAGTGAAAATGTTGTCCATACTGTACACATTTTTTAGAATTCCTTTATAGTTTCTAAATGTTTTACTAACTTGTACATACGCCTGCATGTCTATCCACCTTATATTTTGTGCATGTCTATCCACCTTATATTTGGTTTTACATAACTAGAATTTGTAGCTCCAGCAACAAATTACTTGATTTTAATCTAGGCAAATTAAAGGATTTCAAACTGATTTACCTGAAATACTGAAAGAACAGAAAAGGAGAGTTTATTTAAAAAAAACCCACCAAACAACAAACTAGGACACCAAACCCCTCCCCCAAACAAACAAAACCTCAACAGACTGTCCCCTACCCTCAAAAAACCCAAAACAATCAGATGTATATAAAATACATGGAATAAATCACTGCTTCCACTCCTTTAAAATACATTATGTTAATGTGTTGTTTTTCAATTGTCTGTTTAGAACTTCATAGGTGGCCAGGGGTAGTCCAACTTACATAATTGTATCTACTGACAATCTGTTTTTATGCTGATTTTAGAGAAGTTAGTTGTGAAACTAATTTTTATTGTGCTTGACATCTTCACTCTGCTTTACATTTCACTGAAGGATCTGTACTGAACTTACATTTAGAAACTGTGCATTATTCTTTTTATTTCTAAGCATGGCCTTAGTATCCTGCATTTTGCATAAAAATACTTCTTGCTGAGAGACGAGTGAGGAATTCCAGAGACAACAGTTGTAGCATGTGCTGTATTAGTCTTCTGCTAGCAAAGCCATAGCATTCTCTATTGTGTGTCAGCATCAGATGGTTCTGAATGCGTTTTAGTCGTGTAGCGTGTACATCTTGAAGAGCAAGCTTATAATTTGCTGAAGTGTTGTACGCTTTGGAATGAAACTTGGGGAAATACTTTCTTTTGCACGTGAAACTTAGAAAGGCAGAGCAGTATTTACGTTGGACTGGATGGTCTTTAAGGTCTTTTCCAACCTTATCATTACTGTAATACTGCAATACTGTGAAATAAATATTCTTAGAGTCTGGGATAATATTTTCATGTTCTGGATTTTTAACATAAATTATTGCTTTACTCTAAAAAGTATTAGTTGTTTTACGTTAATTATAATTTTTTTTAAAGTTAGTGGTGGTGAACACAAGTTACTGACTCTCATCTAAATCCCGAGTTTCCTGCTACACTGTATCTTTATGCTGTGTGCCAAAGTCTATGCTAATTTGCCTACAATGTAGCTCAAGTAGTCTGGTACACAAGCCAGGGCAATTTTAATTCTAGGAGAAACAAATTGTGAATAGAGGTTCTGTGCTCTGCTGTAAGTAGAAGATACTCAGCCAAGGAAGGTTGTAGCAGGTATACAGATAAGCATTGTTAGGTTAGCCTAGCCCTGATAACCATGTCAGGTGGAGGTATAGCGGCTCACACCATATCAATGACGAACCCAAAACATAAGCCCTCCCATGACCTAGGTATGTTTTTGGGAATGCTGTAGTATTTAGACTTGTACTAATACCTGCATTTGCTAGATCACAGCTGGAAAAGGTATGAAGGGTGCAAATTACCATCTCTATCCCACCTGTGTAGAAGTCTGTCATGTATCACAAGGTTTTGGGTAGGAAAACAGTGTCTCACTCAGAGCCTGCTTTTTTTGGCAGTTGGAGATCAAGTCAGTCACAGGAATGTAAATATGTGGGTTTTTCTTTTGGAATGTAGATCTTGCCGTAGGAAAATTGTACCAGTTTCTGGGTAGTGAAGGTAGGTTGTTGATTTGAAATGTGACCAGCTTTCCCAAGGAGGAGAATGAAGAAACAGATGTAACTATCTTACTATATAGTGCTTTCTCACAGGGTGTATTGAATTGGCTGGAAAACTGAAAAAGCACCC
Source organism: Upupa epops (assembly GCA_013397515.1). Lineage (NCBI taxonomy): Eukaryota > Metazoa > Chordata > Aves > Bucerotiformes > Upupidae > Upupa > Upupa epops. Next base: position 720,952 of record VZRI01004671.1, read on the forward strand.
TGTGTTACTGAGGTGTCTTATGATAAACCTAGAGCAAAATATTGAAAAAAAAGAATCTAGATTTTTCTGCTTGGAATATAATTGTTGTTCAAAAAACAAGAAAGAAAATTATTCAATACGAGATTTACCCTCTTTTTCAACTCACAAAAATTCCTTATTTGTTAAAGAGCAATCCTTTTCTTTTGTGTATGAATTATTGTACATAGTTTAGATTGCAACTGCTCTTTAAGAAACACATTGGTTGTTTTTTTCTTTCAGAGGTTTTTTGTTCTGGATAATGGAATGTTGAAGTATTCAAAGTCGCCTATTGATGTAAGTAAAGTTGAAGACCATTTACAAATTTGCAGTGCAATTCAGCCTGCCAGGAGATTAAATCTCATTCTCAGTCTAGGCATATTATGAAAATACACGTGAATGACACTGATGGAATTTAGAGAGAGACCTGTATGTGGAAACATGGATGACTTTGAGTTCTGTCATCAGGAATTCTACAATTTATTACTTCTCTGAAAAGAAAAAGTACATTACTTAGTTTATTTAGTGAAGGAGATTGATAGATTAATCTGACATAATTTATTTTTCTTCAATTTTTATGCCAGTCAGAGGTGACTATTCCAAAATATTCACATAGAACAAAGAAATGATTACAACTTACGTAAGAAATATACGAAGAATAGCATTAGATTAGCTAGATCTGGTACCAATAAAGATCAAGAAATAGCAGCAGGGAGTTGAGTCCTGTCTTAAACTTTCTCTGCTGCATCTTACCTGTATCTGTGTACTGGTGTAAACCAGTACACTTTAACTTTGGAGAAACTTCTTGTGAGAAGATTTTCTCTGTTTCTTCTCATAGTAAATGGTCAGTTTGACTACTGGTTTCATTTTTTTAATATGACTTTATATTAAATGTTTGTAAAATGGCACACCATTTCAGCACAAGGTATTTTTCCATTAAATACAGTGAAGTGCATTATACTAACAATTTTTGCCCCGATTTTTATTTTAGATACAGAAAGGCAAAGTCCATGGGAGCATTGATGTTGGTTTATCAGTTATGTCTATAAAAAAGAAAGCTCGAAGAATAGATCTTGACACAGAGGAACATATTTATCATCTGAAGGTAAAAAGTGGTTCAAATACTTATCTTCTTTCTGTCCACACTGGAAATAAATAACACTGTAAAAAGTGTGCAGAAAAGTAGCATTTTACATGCTTTCCTGATAGTGAATTTGTTTCCAGGTGAAGTCCCAGGATTCATTTGATGCATGGGTTTCTAAATTACGCCACCACCGGTTGTACCGTCAGAATGAGATTGTGAGATCTCCGAGAGATGCTAGCTTTCATATATTCCCTTCAGCCTCTACTACAGAGTCTTCACCAGCTGCTAATGCATTGGATGGAAAGGTAGGTTATGTTCTTTTGTTGAAAATTCATGCCTGTTGAGGTTGCTCATGGACAGTTTCACTGGGCTTTGCTATTACCAACAGAGGAGCTTCCACAGTGGGAATCAGTGGCCAGCAAAAAGCTGTGACTATATGCATCTGGAAGACTATCTAATTTATCCTTACTCATTAATGTGCTGTGATAGAGATCTTGCAACATATCCCCAGAAAATTCAGCCTTTTACATCAGGGATATATCAGTGTTTTCTGTTGTCTGATAAACTCTTCCACTGAAACAACAGCTTTTCTAACTGGTGGTTAGGAATCCAGAGTTCATGGTTTGATTCTCCAACCTGCTGTTCAGAAAAAAATAAATAAATATGCATCTTGGGAATGATAGAATAAAGTTACGCATGTCACTGAAATCACATTGCTTTTTTCCCACTTATTCTTAAGTAGAGTTATGATTGCACTGACTGAGCAACACAGCAACAGTAAATTTAAGTGTTTTATTCTGCCTTAGGTGCAACAAAATAGCTTCCCCTGGCAGGCTCCTATACCTTGCAGTAACAGTCTGCCTGCCACCTGCACGACAGGTCAGAGTAAAGTAGCAGCATGGTTGCAGGACTCTGAAGAAATGGACCGATGTGCAGAAGGTTAGGCTTTGCCTTTTCACGTCTTGTTCTTTCAGCATCACTTTTTTGATACAAAATAAGAAACAGTAAACTGGTTTGAGTTGCTTCATTACAGCTACATGAAGTAACTCTTGAGGTAATTGTATGCTTGTGATGACGTCTCTCTCTGCACATTTTGAGATGTTGCTTCTAAAATTTATCTTACAGTATGTATTATCATTATGTATATCACTGCTGAAGTATGATCAGTGTTTGAGGTCTAGTCATGTCACTGACTCCTACAGAAATAGCAAGCACTCATCATCTCTGAAAATAAAGCTTTCATTTGGATGGTCTACTACAGGAAATTCAGTCATTAAACTTAAAATGTGATTAAGTGCCAATTATGAACATCATGTAAAATAAAAGCCCCAACTGAAGCACCTAATGTATTTTTTGTTTTATCTCTCTTAGATCTTGCTCATTGTCAGTCAAACCTTGTGGAACTCAGTAAACTTCTTCAAAATTTAGAAATACTACAAAGAACTCAGTCAGCACCAAATTTCACAGACATGCAGGTAAATATAATTGAACATATTATTGAAGTCATCACAATGAAGCATTTGTTCTTCGTGTTAAAGGAATTACAGAGATGTTAATTTGCATTTTCTGAAATTGTAGTAACTCTCTGAATAAAGCTTGATCTTATGTTTATCGTAGTCATCTGTAACAATGTTTCAACAGGAAATAATTAAGATGTATTAATTATTCGAGTTAAATATGAAGAAACAATTGTATAAATAATTTGCAAAGCTAAACTGAGTGCTGCTAGCTTAAAATACATGCATATGTTGAAGTTCTAATCAAGAAAAATGTATTTTGCTAAGTTAACTTTTAAAGTTTGTAAGGAATGCAAACCCAGAGACCCTCAAAGATGAAGCTACATGCTCTAGAAAAAAGGGCATAGCAGTTTCCAAGGGTGGGTCTGTTCTACAGTTCAGGATGACTGTACTTCCTGACCTCAAATAGCAACAGCAAATTCTAAATACTAAATACTTCTTACTTTTTCCTCTTGAGTATGCAAGTCTCCAATGGTGTTGGTGTATTGGGAAGTCTAGTTCCAAGGAGGTATTGAGATTTACCATTTATTTCAGGAAAAGGTGAATTTCCCATTTCTCTGAGAAGTACCTGAATAGAAATCCATAAGGATTTGAAGAGCTGTTCCTAAATATTGTACACTCTTAAAGAAAGTATACTAGTAGTTTTGCTAGATTAGATAAATATACCATGTGTTTATAGCATGTGAATAGCTACTGGTCACTGCTGTAGCTGTGGGCCCCAGCAGTGACATTCTTCACCTTACTGTCTATTTTGTAGATGTCTAATACTGCAATTCATTACTAACTTGCTGTACTGTCTATGTTGCATGTGTTAACTTAATAGTACTCTGTTGCTTCTAACTATTTGTGTAATGTAGGCTAACTATGTAGACATTTCAAAGAAAGACAAGCGGGTCACGAGACGATGGAGAACAAAAAGTGTCAGCAAAGATGCAAAAATTCAACTTCAGGTACTGACTACGCAATGCTTTTACTTGTCGCTGTACTTTTAGATTATGTTTTATGCATGAAATAGACTGTTTGCTGTGTTCCTGATGAAGTAAACTGAATCTCATTTGTTTGTCATTTAGGACATAGAGAAGAGTGAGAAAAGTGTTGAGTTTACTTTCATTCATAAGAAAATGTTGCCTTCTAGGGAAAGGAGTGGGATCTGATTACTTACTACTCAGTTAAAGTGGAAAAATGGCAGTATGCATACAGCACATGATCTATTGCAAACTTGCCAAGAAAGGCAGGTGGGGAGGTGACATCAAGCTAAAAGCAGAAATATGAATTCAATAATAAATACACCAGGTGTCTTTGTACAGGCCTATACTAGCAATTTTACATGTACTAGGAATTTTCACAAACCTTCTGTTATCGAAAAGGCTACTGTAGGAACAAACCAACAGATAAATTATTTAAAGAAAGAATTCACCCCATCTTAACAGCACAGAAAAGTAAAAGCACAGGAATAACATTAAGATACTTGTATTGCTGCTAGAGTCAAAGTGTCTGACTGTGTTTTGTTAGAATTGTGGTCTAATCCAAAACCTAATCTTTATAAAAATTGAGCAGCTGATAATGTAGGTTATATTCAGCCGACTTCAGGAGCTAACAACTACCACTGTGCTGTCTGCTACAGAATAAATAAATGTCAGCAACTTTTCATCCAATAAATTCCTTTAAATTCATGCAAGGATTTGAAAATCTTTAATATGTCTCTTAGAGGCACAGTAAGGAAATTTCTGTGACTCAGACGCACAGTAAGAAGCATTCTGTGACTCATGTAAGATTTATAATCTTAAAAAAAGAAAAAAAGTAGTTGCATCAGCATTTTTCCTTTCAACTGTTATAGGTCATTTCCCTTTCTACCTATTAAACTAGATAAGTCACAGTAAGTTGAACAATGAAGCAACCGTTATGATTAAAAAGGCTTATTAATAAAGGAATTTTGGTGATGTCTTACTAGCTGCTTTTGAAGAACCATTGTGTCTCTCTTCTGCAGAATAACATGCAGATAAAAGTATCAAAAAAAAGGACGCAAGAACTGGTTTCTGTGGAGAGACTGACTCAACCCTCTGTGTTCTTCTTTCATGTGACAGCAGTTTCAGAAATTCCTCTCCACAAAGGAGATGAAAAGATGATGAAAAAAGCAGTTAATGTATCATAATCTGGGGTGGATCATGAGGAATTTAGAGCTGTCCCTTTGTCGCCTGAACTTTACCAAAGTGACATAGGTCTATGCTTCTGTTATTTTTGACACCTGACTTGCCAACTGCTGTTATGTATTGCCGTTGAGAGTCATCCTTCTGGGGAGTGTAAAAATTAGAGATCTCTGTATATAAGTATCTAGTTCATGAGTAATGGGGAAGGAGGCTGTAATTTTGGTAGCTGAGAATCTGCTGCAGAAGGTGCAAGGAGAGAATTCTCCCATCCATGTTTTCCACTTGGTTTGCCCTGAGTGTGTCATTAGTAAGATGGCTTTTGTTGGATTTTTGCTAACACATTCTGGAATAAAAATGCTAGGTGCTTCATTTGTTTAAAACATATTTTTTGTGTAAAAAGAGCTGCTTGCTTTGTTTCTTAGAAGTACGGATTTCCAAATTAGGTATACTAGTTCTGTATGCAGTAACTTTGCTCACACAGCTCATTGCAGTGACTAGAGTAGGGCTGCTTCCCAAAATAAAACTGAGTGCAGCATGTGTGTCTATGTTTGCAATATTGGGAATTTAGTATTGCTGTATTTTTTTTAGAATTAATAGATTCATTTGGAAACTACTCAAAAGTTATACATGGGCTGTTTCTCTGAAGAAAGATCACTTTTATGAAGGAAGTATATATTGTGTGTACATCTGTATATATAAAAGCCTGTATTAATTTGTTTGTACAGAAAAATGAGAGTTGTTTTCTTTTTCCCTTTGGGTAAAAGACCAATTTGTCATTTTCATGACAATCAAAAGATCTTTAAAAGAAGAGAAAAAATGAGCTAACAGTGATTCAAAAAGCTCAGAGGTGTGATGTTCCAAAGCTACTTTTTTTTCTATTGATAGAAGTAGTTTGAGAACTGTATAGTATGGAGCAACCAGAAAAGTCGCCTTGATGTAATGAGGCTTTCAGCTCAGAAATGAAGCCAGACCCAAAGACTACCTTATTATATCTTCTCTTAAATTTAAGTTTTTTTATAAAATAACTCAGCTTATGGTCTCACTTTCATTTTGAGGGAAGTCAGTGGTTCTGCATAGCTCCTCATTCTCATTTTAATAGTTATATCTGCATTTGTTATCTTGCAGTTGTGTATATAGGTTCATGTCCCTCTCTCTGTACATATATATTTATGTATGTCCCTATTACTTTAGCAAGAATAGTTTTCCAGGCATATTCACGGGATAGATACACTTCTGTAGAACATAAAGTGCTTTACATTATGATGTGCTCTCTGCTTTAGCAAAGCCTGTACTGTAGGTTTTAGAGATTATATACGTGTGTTTTATTGTGAAGATTTTAGTAACTATTATAAAGTAAGGCTTCTCTTACTGATCATTAGACAGCCCTTTGACTGTCAGTAGCCCTGCCACTAGTATCAGAGAGTGTAGTGGATGCAGCAACTCTACCAGTGTATTACAAAGGCAAGACGCTTCAGCAAATAAACTACTGTTCTTCAGTGTGGTGTCCATGAATCCAATCTATATCATTGTTACTTATATGGTGCCCAGGCTGCTTTCAGGAACAGTAACAATGTGTATAGAATTAAAAACACCATAGTGGCTATAGGTAAAGATGTAGAAGGATTTTATGCTATGTGGAGCTCCTGCATTACACAGTTAGTTGTTTGACTTTAATGTACCATGATGCATTTTGTCAAAAGTAAAATACAAGTGAAATTACACAGAAGGCTACAAACAGACATGCAGAAAAGGAAGTAGTTTTTGGAATACTTAGTTTTCATTTGTGATGTTTTATCTGAATTTTTGCTTTGCTTCGGAAGCCAAGCCTTCAGTAATGAACAGGCAATGCAGTTGGAACTCAAAGGAGTGATGAGTGGAAAAAGTTAACAAATAGGTTCAAGGACAGACACAGAGCTATTAGAGCTGTGCAGAGGAACATTTACATAAGTAAGCTCACCATTCCATATCCACTGTATGTTTTACCATTGAGAATGCAACTTCAGTGACGACAGTTCATGTACTTCCACAACCGCAAAGTCATCCCTTTCAGAATACATCTTCTAGACAGTCAAGTTCCCCCAGAAGGAGTTTGGTTGTTGTTTTCTGCCATGCCATGGTGCCTTTTTCATTTTCATATTCCATAGTTGCCTTATGACTCTGAATGGTGATGCTAATAGTAATAGTAATGATAGCCATAATGAGTGCACTGCAGTACAACTCATCTGGAGACAAGCATATAGCTATTTAATGTCTGTCTGTGGCTTACACAATTGAAAATCATACAATACCTCCACAGAATACGTAGGCCATAAGAGTTAACAAAATTGAAATCCACTTAAAGACTCTCCCTCTCCCTTTTCTGATCACCTTTCATCTTCCTGTGTCCCATTACCCCTTCCCTTCTCTTTTTCTACTTCTTTCTCTTCTTGCATTCACTGTCAGGAAGGGCCAGCACTGAAGGGCCAGTTCAGCACAACACGACGCCGGCAGAGACTAGCAGCTGCTGTGGCTACAACAGTGAGTGGATTTAAAAATCAAGGAATAGCTCTAAAGATGCGAAGCTGTGTAACTTGAATGTTTAATAAGCTTATGGAAATGTTTCTTGCGCTTTTTGGAGGTGTTCATGTTACCCACTTACAGCTGAGTTTAATGAAGTGGTCTGGCCTGACACAAATGAATTCCATAAATATGGGTCCGAGCTTGTTTATGTGGTACGTGTCCCTCCTCCTTTATGCAAGTCACGGGTAGATGCAGGCCCCCCACTAGCTGAATATGTCTTTGACATCTCTGATATATACGATCCAAAATGGAAAAATGTTACCGAAGTCTGCTAAAAGATTCTCATGACATCTGTGGCAAGACAGCAGAACCAAGATTTGTTACTAAAAACTATGGAATTATAGTATCTTCTGATTTTTTTTTAAATAGTGTAAGGTTTGCCTTTTCATTTGACACACTTTATGTTTACATTCCATAATCCCAAAAAGTCATATTACTACCTCTACTGTCTGTATTTAGTTTTGTGGATTCTCTAAGGTTTTGACATGAAATTTGGAGCTATGAAATCCACACAGGCACAGAAGGGGGAGGTGCTGTTCGTGAAATCTAATTAGCATCTGAAGGATCTGTTCAGTTTGTGCTTTATCGGAAAATCTCTATAGGAATCGTTCTTTAGGAATGCACAGTACAGACATTAATACAAATCCATCAGCTGATTAGTACAACAGCTAGATAGGGAAGACTGTGCAACCAAAGATTAAGGTGAGCTTTATATCTTAACTAGACTAAGTGGTGAAGGGTTTCACTGAGCTAAGGAGTTCCATGGTCTCCAGCCCATAGCTAAAATGACTGAGATCAAACACAGCTTCTGCTTAAGCCTGAATACCTTGAACTCCTGCTATATGAAGGGTGGCTGCTTCACAAATTACCATATCTAAATTTAATACCCCATAACCAGTTGATGCTGAAGGCTGTGCTCAATAATTGGTTGATATTCTGACATTGTCATCCACCTGTCTAGTGAAGAAATCAACCTGCTTCTCAGTTTACATGGCTGAGCAGCATCTCTGGGAGGCTCTAACCAGTAGGTTCATGAGTAGCTAAAGAGCACTGGCAAGATCTGTAGCAAGGAGTGTTTAAGTGGAGCAAATACAGCGTCACTGAGATTGCAAGAGAGCAGGAGTCCAGGGAGTTGCTGACTTAATGCCTGCAGTGGAAGTGAGGACCTGTTGAGAGAGGTCTTACATGAGCTGAAGTTAGTGTGTGTGGGGTAACCAGAGGCACCAAAATGACTGCAGTTGTTGCAATGGCTGTAGCCAATGATTCATTCTTTATGGCTGCTTACGTCTCATAGATAGTGAAGCTGAGGGACACAGAATGACATGAGTTAAATACATGGCAAAAAGAGATTTGCCTTACAACCCACATTAGCAGGTATAATCTGATCCTGCACGAACAAATAATTCTGAAGATGAAGGATGAGTGAATATTACAACCCTGGCATAAAGCAGGAAGTCAGAACAAGGTAAATCTGAGGTCATGTCTGCAAGAGCATGTATATGGAGGAAACCAGAGTGATGCATCAAGAACCTAAGTATTTTTTAAAGTACCTGCAAAACAACAGAAAAAGAATCAAGGAAAAAAAAGAATAAGTACTAACATAAGAATGAAGTCACTGTGCATATAAAGATAAAACACAGCAGTAAAAGTTAAAAATAGGAAGGGAGGTACACCAGCATTCAGAAGAATGAAAGAGTTTGTTCAACGTGGAGTTTTTCATTTGTTGTTGAAAATAGCTTGTAATCTTGTCAAAAAGGTACACATAAGAACAGTTTATGTGTCAACAGTTCAGTATTTTAGGTTCTTGTATTGAAATGGTCAGCAAAACAGCTACTTGTCTCTGTCATTTGAATCTGTTTCTTGCAAGCAGTGTAACAGTGCTTGTAGAAGATGTAAATGCTATTTCTAGGATATACTTTAAAATTATATTTTTCCAATAAGCTTCACTGCAGAAGCATTGCTTTTCAGCCTGGATAGCTAAGGTATGAAGGAGATGTGATGGATCTAAAGCAGGTCTTTTCCGTTAGGTTCATCACAAATTGACTAAAGAGCCCTTGCCATGTGTGGGCAATCTGCCTGCAACTCTGCTGGTCTGTGTTGGGCTGGGTCAACTGGCACCATCACCACAGGGGTGTGAGTTACAGGGGCTCTCCCTCAAGCATTACAGCTGGGATCAGCTTTCTTTCATGCCTTGTGGAAGGGCTTGAAAGTTGCTTATGTGCTGCCCTGGCAATCATGTAGTTGCCTACCCTGCCCTTCTCAGAGCTCTCTGGAGCAATTGAACCTTCCCGCTGCACCCTATCTGAAAGTTCTGGGAGCATACTTTCTGATTTAAGAGCTGAAAAGGTTTTGTAAAGGAAATTTGAAATTAACCTGCATTTAGTCGCGTTTGTTAATTGACCTAGTTTTATTGGGCTGTTGAGAGAGGCAGTCTACTACTTATGATGAAGATAATGGGGTAAATATCCAGTATGAATGGAATGAATTTATTCTGCATTTCCTTTCGATGAAGTCTTATTGATATGAGGCTAAAATGAGGTCAAATAAAAATTATGATCTTTGTTGATATAGCTGGAAATCAAAATACATAAGAGAATAAAGTTTATACTGGATAGGTGCCTCAGAGTTCTGGTTTTATGTGCTATATGTGTCTGGAAATTTAGGATACTTAAAATGGTGTTTTGCAGAATATGTTTATGAGTGAAATGAGATGTGATTGAACAAGATTTGGAGGGTTGTGTTGGGAAAACATGTATTGATGACAACTTTACAGGAAGGGATTGATAAAACCATACTCTGATGTAATAAAATGTAAATACCAATAAAATAAAATACCAATTTCAAACACTGATGGTAGCATAGAACTTACCTGTTGATAACAGTACTTAGTAATATGACTTTTTCTGTTATCTACTGCTCTTTATCATGCGTTGGAAGACACATTTTATATTTTAGCCCCATTTTTCATATTTGAATAATTACATTAAGTTCCAATTTGTATATTTTGTATATTTTTGTATATTTGTAACCAATATAATGAAATAGATTTGATTTCATGTTTTCAATGCATTTAACAGTACTTTAAGTAACAAAATACACTTCAGTGTGGCTTTTCTTTGCAGTTAAATTTGAAAATTGTGTTCTTTGCCTGATTTTTGTACAAGTGTGTGTAAATGGTAAAATTAAATACAACATATGCTCACACACATCACATATATATATGTGATATGCAGTCATACACTGTGTAAGTGGCATATAGGTAACTGTTCACTGCACACGATATGCTTAGATTACTTAGAAAGATTTGCATATGTATTTTTATTACTGTACCTGAAAAAGTATAGACAGAGAAAAAAAAGTAGCAATAATAAACAAAATTCCTTCCTCCATCTTACTAAACCGTACCATTTTGCATTTGTTTATGGTTCATGTACTTTAAATGAAAGTCTAGTGGAGTTTCAAGTGCTTCTTTTTGATTGTTGTTTGTTTGTTTAGTTAGAGCATAGAATGATGATACGCTTTTTCCCTCATCATAGTTGCTGCTACAGTGAGTTTCAACTCAGGATTTACCACTAGTTCTGAAAACTTCTATTTATTTGTTTGATATATTGTAGCCTGCTTGTAGATCTTTGGAGGAACTTGCAGACTATAAGTATTGGTATTGTAATAATGGTGTAATACTACATGTACTCTTAAATGTCCAAATATAAAGCATCATCTGTCATAGTTCAATTTTTCAGTTGTCTTTTAAGTATTAGGAAATGGTCCATTTTTGTAAATGATAGTATTGTAATGCTCCTGTGTTAGCTGTTAACTTCCTTTATTTGTTTCAGTGAAGAATTTCAAGAGAATTCTGCCTTAGCTGTGCTGAGATTTAGCAGAGTAAACAGTTAATGTTCACTATTACCATGTGCTTCACGTTGTCTACTAGGTCTTTTGTTTTCAGAAGAATTTCTGTATTTTTCATCAATAAATCAAAAAGTTGTTTGTACCTAATACTGTGTATCTTTACTGTTTCTCCCTGTAGGTGCCCTTCAGTGCTACAATGTCACCTGTTCGACTGCATTCATCCAATCCCAACCTCTGTGCAGATGTAGAGTTTCAGACTCCCTCAAGCCATGTGACAGATCCTCTGGACTGCTCTGCGGAGTACATGAAGCTTCAAGAAGAATTCTGCCTGATGGCACAAAAAGGTAACTGGAAATGCTAAGCCTTTACTTTATTGTGCTTCTCTAATGTGTTTCTTTGTTACGTTAAGTTGTGGCGTGGGTGTTCATCTGCATTAGATGATACAATATAGCAGTGGTTTATGTAAAGATGATGTGTATTATCCTTCTATAATGAAAGAATAGCTTATTGCTAGAATGTAGTTTGGAAATGCCATTTTAGTACAAATAACTGAATGGTTCTACAGACTGAAAAGTACTATTTTTAAAAGATTTGTTATCAGTTTGCCATGTGTTTTATAGCAAACAGGCTGATGTCTTTAAAAACTGTCACAAACCTGTTTAAGGACCAAGTAATCCTCTTTATTAGTGAAATATTAAGTCTTAGCAGAACTGTTTTTTTTGGGTTACTCTAAAAAAAACCCAACAAACCACTCCCAGAAGGAAAAGAATACATATTGGACATAGATTTTCCAAATATGCACCTTTCTGTAAGTTCTGCATGAAAAGTATGCTCAGATACCATATGTATGAACATTAGAACCTGAAGTTGCTAGTGTTTGTACTTACTTGGATGGGCTACTTGAAGTTTAGATCCTTGTTCCAAATTTCCATAGTTGTGGGATAGAAATCTCACTGTCTGTCTTCACTGCTGAAATAGTTGTCAATGTGCAGTTCTGTATCTGAAAGCACACTTGTTTTCTTTCAGTGCATTCTCTTTTGAAGTCTGCCTTTAACAGCATAGCTATAGAGAAGGAGAAGCTTAAGCAGATTATTTCAGAGCAGGATCTTGCAGGCCACAATGCTCAAATAGCACATCTCAGACAGTCTCTCTCTCAGGTATGTTCTTTATTTCAAGCATATCTAGCTTACAACTTGCACTATTTCTTTTGTATGTTGGTAATTTCATGAGATAGAAGCCACCATAAAAAAGCCAAGTTCTTAGCCAGAACTATGGTATATATTCTGCTGCAGCATAAGTCTAACTGTAATGCATGTGGAGGTGAAGGACATAATTTGATTTTGTAAGCATGATTCTGTTTTCCAAAGTAAAAAAAAAGGATAAAATATTTTTATGCAAATTCTAGATCATCTTTCCTAGAGCTGTATCCACAATAGCCAAGGAGTTATTCTTATTTTTTTAAATAAGCTTTAAAATTTGACTGAGTGTTTTCAGAATTGTTCCATGTCTCCAACTATGAAAAGAATCATGGGTTACAGGACTGTCGTGGGTAAATTGGATTTTCAAATGCTCATCTGTTACAGCTCAGTAAGTGAAAGGAAAAATTCTTACTGGTTTTAATGGGGAGGAAGTAAAGTAACAGTAAGTCCTCAGGTTGCAAAACAAATGAATTTTTTTAATTCATTGTCAAACATAAAGGCTTTTACTCTGAAGAATGGATTGGTGTGAAGTAATGCATTTGCAAGAAACGTAACAGGTTTAAAGGCTAAGAGAACTTCCCCCCAATGTGTACATCATTTCATACACTATTACAGGGTTAGAGATATTTCCTATAAGACTGAAATTGATGCACAACGTTTCCATAGATACAGGCACATATCATGTTATGCAGATTGATTACTGTGATGTAATAAAGAAGGTTAAGGACAAAAGATAAGGGTAACCATTTCCACTTTTTGATACAGATTTAACTAAGATCTGTAGAGACTTATTAGCAACCTGTGTGAAATAGCTGATGATGTTTTCTTGTTCCTGGTCTCCAGGCACAGTCTAAAAATCATTGTCGTGCATTAGATCATAGACTTAATGATCTAATGATTCTTAAGTGGAAATTTGACCTCAGTCAGTGGGCTGTGTCCTGACCAGGTTTGTACAGGTTGCTGTTAGTCATCACCTTCCCTTCCTGGAAGATAGCAGTGGTGAACATGCCCAGACCATTTCATAATGAAGAAAAATGGGGTTATTTAAACTGTTTAGTGACAGTTTAGGCTAACCTATTTTACTTTGGTTTTACTTTGTTTCAGTACATTCATGCAATCTTTTGCTGGGTCTGCAATAGGGCAAGGCAAAAGAAGATTCTTTCTCCATTGTAACTGTCATTTTTGCTAAAACTCTATGTCACATCCTCATTAGTAGAGGTATACTAGGGTTGAGTCAATTCACTTTCTAGGTAAGAAACATACTTCTGGATTTCAGAATCCTGCATGTGAAACTTTCTAGGTAACAGAACACACAAACACACACACACATACACATACATATATATATTCTGACTATATATTTATAGCGAGTCAGATTTATAATCCAGATTTGGCCTTTAAATAATGGGAAAAAACAATAATTGAATTCTATTGGTATTTGTGGCACTCTGATGAACCATTAATTTGAAATGAGCACATGCAAGTACATCAAATGGATCTAGATGGACAAACACCCAATCATATTAGCAATTATGTTGCTTTTACTGCAAATTAAGCCATTTTCTTTTACAGACTCTTAAGTGCTGATAGCCATAGATCAGAAAGGTGTAAGTGTAAACCAAGAATTGCCTCTTTGGGCATTTTGTGGACAATTCCTGTTTGTTGTTGTGACATTTCACTCTTTCTTGCTGCATTCTCTCCCTACTCTCACATTCACTTATAATGTACCTAATACACCAGTATGCATGCCAAAGAGCTACCTGGAAAACTAAAATAGAATGCCATTGTTACCTTGTAAGGCAATATCTACCCCTCCTGTCTCCTACAAATCACTGAAGGCAAATCAACCAAAAGATTAAATCATATTAGAGAGCATCTCAAAATAGGTATCTCCCAAAAAATGAAAGGAAGAAGGTTTTATGATTTCTTAGGAAATTGATTGGAAAGATGCTACTTTAAAAAAAATAATTTGCTGTTAACACTTACTAATTTTAAATGAAATGTGCAATTTTTATTTTAAGGCTCTCAACCAGAATGCCGAACTAAGGAGTCGCTTGAACAGAATACATTCAGAATCTGTTATTTGTGAACAGGTTGTCAGTGTAAATATTATCCCTAGTCCTGATGAGGTAAGACTTTGGCCTTTAATGGATTTAGAGTGCAATAAATATTTGCTAATTCTCACTAATCATTGAAACACACCTGGCAAATTACAGAATTTTTCAGATTGGCAAGTATTGACAAAAAAGTCAGATCGTATTTTTCTTACATAAAATGATACTTATTTTATTTTGCATACATCAGATATCATAAAGAACTCACGTTGGTATCTGCAGAGAAAGAGAGAAGGACTCCAGTTTTGGAGAGTTAATTGTTGACTGTGGGAATTAGTAGGGTTTTACTGTGTTTGAATGAAACACACAGTGGCTAACCTATTCACAATCTAAACTTCGTGCCAAATCATCAGAACAGTTGGATATCTAATGGATTCATCCTGTAAGTACTGAAAGGGCCTTACGTTTAATACCTTGAGTAGCACTGCTGAAATCAAAAGGTTCAGTCTATGATCCAAACACTATATGACATCATGTTTGCATCATCTTGTCTTTCTTATTTTGCTTTCATCAGTCAACAGACTACTGAACTATTATTATATTAATAATAAGTCAAGCTTCCCTCATGAGAAGGAGAAATTTAAATTCTCAAGTTGTAATACGTTACAATTAATGTGGTCACTTTGACAGCCAGTCTAAGTTTGTGTTTTAGCAAAATGTTTTTCATCTGTAATTTCTTCCAATTTTTTTCATGCACCATTTCAGTGAATATGATCCTGTTTCCTAAGTATTTCTTCCAACAAGAAAGGAAGGTGAACATAAGTTTCCAATAACTTTTAGGTTTTGTTTTTTTGAAACCATCCAAAGAATTTTTCCAACATTTCAGCATGACAGAGACTAGCAACAGAAGATAGAGGTGAAGCAGTGCTATTGCACAGCAATCTGCAGTGAGGTTCTGAACAATAAACATCTGTTTTTATTGGTTTTTTGGTTAGTAGTTTCCTTTTCGTATGTACTTTGTTATCTTGATACAAGTGTGTCTTAGAAGGAGTTCTTCAAAGAGGTTCTCAAATCTTTCATTCACTGTTGATTATGCTATATACTTAATCTTGCAGTGTGTAGATAATGTCTCTACGACCATTGTTTTCAGATAGGGGTATGTGGATTTTTCTATCTCCCTTTAGCTTATACAAAACCATGTTTTAATCTCTTCCTGTAAACATAACAGTGAAATGAGCTGCTGTTTCCATTCCAATTAATCAAACATTGTAAACCCTTATAAGGTCTTATAAGACCTCTCAGCTTGTTTATGAATAGGTTTTTTTTGTTAGTACATTTTGAGGCAACTATATATTCTGTAGAATTAAGATGTAAAGAAACCATTTGCAGGACTTCTGTAGTAAGATTAATGGGGATGAAATTGCAATCTGAATAGTTAATTGTGTATAGAAGGGCTTCAGTAATTTCATCCCTATTATTTCCTGGAAGCAACATGCTGTATAAATTAAAGGATTAAGTCATAAGCCTGTTTGTCTCTGCAGCAGCAGCTCCTTTGGTAGATGGTACATGGAGAAAAGCTTTTTTTATCTCCTGAAAGTGATAGCGTGTAGGATGACGTAGCTTCAGCCTGGTGTGCCTCCCACAAACAGGAGGAAGAGAGATTTGTGTTTCACTGTTTAAAGTAGCTTGTCCTTGTACTGATAAACATGTAACTGAGTTTTGTACCTTTGAGTTTGCTGTTTAATTTTCTAACAAGTCATAGAGAGTTCATTCACTTCCATAGTGTTGAGTCAGTATTAGTAGCATAATTGAGCTTTGGAGTAGAGACGTGGAATGAAAGAACATATATTATAGCCATCCTCTTGAATATTCAAACCCTTCAAATTTTTGTTACTAAAGTGGTTCACAAGTGCATTTATTTTGAAAATAACTCATAGCTTCCTCTCCTTATAAAGCTTTATATTTCAGTTTTGGTTGTCTTTCAAAAAGCTAGCTTTCAGTGGTATAGTTTGTTTTGATCAGATGTCTTGTCATCTGAGTGTCATGGTTGAACTTATCTAACAATTTAGCTCTTGTCCACAAAATCATTTACCTTGATACAATGCTAAATCTGTGATTATTCTTGCTGCTAAAATTTAGTCATTGGTGCCAAGCAGGCCTTAAAGGAAGGCATATATCTCACTGCTCAAAAGGCACTTTATTTTGTAATTGTGCAAGTCACATCTGTTAGATATGCATAACCCCCCACTGAAATGCTGTCTTTACTATCCATGCTTACATTCAGAATAGAAGAACTATTCAGGTGGATTACCCCATCTGTGCATATTTCTTACATATTAGAATTAATACTGTTTTCTATTTACAGACAGGTGAACAAATTCATGTCAGTTTGCCACTGTCTCAGCAAGTTTCTAATGAGAGCAGGCTCTCTATGTCAGAATCCGTTTCAGAGTTCTTTGATGCACAGGAAGTGCTTCTGTCTGCCAGCTCGTCAGAAAATGAGGTGGGCTATCAGTGTGCTGCAGCTTTGCCATTGGACAGGTCTAGGTATTGTTACCACAAGTAAATTATTTTTAATTCATTTTTTTATAATGACAGTAAAACCAAAAACTTATCAGGAGTGTGTGAGGTGTAGACAAATGAGCCTAAGACTCTCTTGTTAAGGGGTACAGAAATTCTTTGAACTGTAAAACTGAGTTAAAAGCTGTTTGTGTCAGTAGCTTATGTTCTTGCTAGACTGCAGCAGTTCCAGAGAAGGATGACATAAACAGAAGAAATGATTATCTGATAAAGCAGTCAAATAACTTCAATTTTAAAATACACTTTTTTAAGACACTTTTCTAGTAAACACATGAAATTGCTCTCTGTAATTAGGGAAGTAGCCTGAAAAATTAAGCTCAAAGGGTCCTGAGTCATGTTGCTGTCCATAGCTTTCCTATGCTATACTGAATTTATTTATCTTTAAAATTACCTTTTTATAAAGCCACAGTAGTGCTGTGGTCAACCACAACTCTTCTATCATAAGGGCTTGTCACCATAATTTCTCTTGAACAAGGATTGTTCATATTCCAGGAGCTGGCACAACTATGGCTAGAGTTGTGCATCTAAAGGATGTAATGGTCCCTTATCTTAGTGCTTCTGGCAGGTGTAAAGTACATGCTGTATCAGTAGTGTGGATTGTCTATATCAGTACAGAAAATTGGTGCATCTGTGTGGTTGAAACAAGATCCCCTCCCAAATCATGTAGGTCTTATAATAAATACTCTGGTATCAGCAAATACAGAAAAATGTTTTAAAATTAATATTACTGGGGAGATTTTTTCTGGGAAAAAAATCTTAAAAATAGTCTTAACCGTGGTGTATTTCTTGTTTTGCAAAATGAGGTCAATATTTACATAAATTTTTGCTGAAACACAGTCTGCATTTTATTCTACAGTCCTGTGAGAAGAGCTCAAATCTGACTATCACTTCTCTCCTTCCATCCCCAGGTGTATGTTGTAAATATTTTGTTCATTTCTGATCTAATTTGAAGTTATCCTTTTGTAAATTTAGTAACTGTATTTGGCTTTACAATAAGGAATTCAGAAACATAAGGAGAATATAGCATTTGTTTTCACACTTTTAATGCATTAGCAATATAGGCTGATTGAAGCATCCAATGGATTCTGTTAAAAGGTCTAATTGAGTAGAGATTATTTTTTCAAATATTTGTGTTTCAAATAGTTATTTTGTCTTAATTTTCCAGTATATTTTATATGCATTTGACTTAATTGATATTTTATTTACGTTTAGGCTTCTGATGATGAATCGTATATCAGTGATGTGAGTGATAATATATCTGAGGACAACACCAGTGTTGCAGACAACATTTCTAGGCAAAGTATGTTTTGGACTTTGGGAAATTGTGTTGGTTATGTTCATGTTTCAGATTAACTGCATGCCTGTACAAGACCAAATTGGCTGAAATCAGTGAAGCTGGTTTTGATTGTTCTGGCAGAGATGTAATTCGATGGATACATCTGTCCTTAATCTGGTGCTTTCTTATGATAACAGCTTTTTTTGCATTCTCAGTTCTTAACGGAGAGCTAACAGGAGGTGCATTCAGGAATGGACGGAGAACTTGTCTCCCAGCTCCAAGCCCTGACACCAGTAACATCAATCTATGGAATATTTTGAGAAATAACATTGGCAAAGATCTTTCCAAAGTATCCATGCCAGTTGAGCTAAATGAACCTCTCAATACCTTGCAACATCTTTGTGAAGAGCTGGAATACAGTGAACTCTTGGACAAGGCTGCTGAAACAGATGATCCTTATGAACGCATGGTAATTTTGTTGTATCACTCCTTATGTCTGTATTAAAAAGGAAGCTGTTGAATAGAGGTTTGTGTAGGATCCTGCCTAGCTATTCCTGATCACAGAAAGCAGACCTCCCTGCTGGGCCACACAAATGCTGCAAAGCATTACAGGTGGTAGGTTTGTTTTGAACGAGGCTGAGGAACTTCTCTTGGCTTCAGGCCAAGTTCTGCGATTGGGAATCATTGATGTGAAGACTGATCTACAGGGCTCTCTGTGTAGGCATTGGCAGTTTCTATTCCTGCAACATCCTTGGCCTTCAGTGATCAAGTCCAGCAGCATCCAAGAGCTAATTAAGTCCTTCACTGGCTTATGATCAATGTAGGTGTAAACGAGGTGTCATCCTAGGCAATTTTTAAGAGAGAGGTAGTTCCAAAACACAGAAATGTATGTTTGCCTGAGGAGCTTGACTTCAGCTCTCCATTATCTCCTGTTTTTTTAACTGATGGCAACAACTAGCATTGAGCTCTCAGTGTGTTTTAATCTGTCCTGTTTTCTTTTCCTCTGAAGAAACAGGGAAAAGCTGTTAGGGAAAAGTTGGCAGTGTTGCTAAACATATCTACTGTTCCCTCGTATGAGTTGGCAGCACTGTGAATAACTGTGTGAAGAGAGCTTTCCTGAGGCTGTCATATTGCCACACACTCAGGTTCATGAACTGACACATTCAGAAACCTGCAGGCGAGCAAAGTACCTTAAGCACTTGTATTTTTCGTAGCCTCTGAAGAAGTGAGACCTGTCTTATGATAGAGAGTTGAAATATTTATCATCACATGCTGTTTTCCAGCATGATTCCTAATGTGCCTCATAAAAGGGAAATCCTGTGAGAACTGGGTAGGGTTGTACTGAGTAAGGCAGGCTTGTTTGCCTGTGGGACTTTGCCTCCTTTGATGAAAAGCTTAGAAGATGAGTATTGAACATGTCCGGAGAGTTCAGAAAGGAAAAGCCACAGTGCAATTGAAAACTTCCTTGGAAATGCAGATTCAGTTCCCCACTCAGCCACAGGTACATAGTGCAGTATGGAGGACACAAGCCAAACTTTTAACAAGCAGCTGAAAAAGGCAAATTGCATACCAAAGCTGAGGCACAGTGGCATCACTTGCCAGGAATGCTGAATACCCAAAAGGCATCAGTGGTAGCAATGCCATGAATATTTTACCTGCTTCTCCACTGTTCTCTGAAAAATCATAATTTTTGGTATCCCAAATAAGCCTCCAAAAGTAGCAGAAACTAAACAGGTCATGAGTGTTATGTCCAGGAAAAGTGGACCTGCTAACCTTGCTGTTAGTGGACTATCCATAGTGGAGTGATTTTTATCCCTGTATTGCTTTTCTGAAGTTTTCATTGGATTTCTTAGTGTGTCTTGTGATTTTCTTAAATTCTGAAAGGGACCTGTAATCTAAATTACCACCACATGTCATGTAGCGCATTACTCTCAGCTAGGACTGGTTTAGAGATTACTAAATTTGAGATTTTAGCTGTATAAAGGGGGGGTTGATAAGTCCACACATGTGTGGAAGACCCTGAGATAACATGGTGTTAAGGACATCTGAAATGATGACTGACTGTATTTGGCATCGAATAAAATAATTCCCATAGGAAAATGGTGTGTGATTTGTTGTTAGAAAGTTCTCTTACAAGATATACTAACAGGAAACATACACTAGAGCTGAGCCTATATTTTAGATCATTAATGATAAACCTGGTTAAAGGTAAAAAACCCAGTATGTTCTACAGGCTATGATTGTGGTATCATGCAGTAATGATATATACAAAGCAACACCTGCCTTTTCTTACATCCTTGTCTGTATTTCCCCAGGTTCTCATAGCTGCTTTTGCAGCATCAGGCTATGCCTCTACATACTTCAGAGCAGGAAGCAAGCCATTTAACCCTGTGCTGGGTGAAACTTATGAATGTATTAGAGAAGACAAAGGATTTCGATTTTTCTCGGAGCAGGTAAAGCTTGTTACTAGATAGACACCTCTGTTTAAATATGTGCTTTCTTTTCTTAATAGATTATTCTTGTTTATTCTTTCCAGTTGGAACAGTTTGCTTTCTTAGTAGTGAAGAAAGGTTGTTGGTAGGAATGAATTTTGTTCAATGCTAGAAGGTGCATATTTTTGTAGTAATGACAAGGAAGTGTTTTAAGTCTATCTCATATAAAATATCAATTTAAGTTGCATCTGTTTTCATAGCAACAGAGGGTAATAAACAGTGTGGGCTATTTAGTATTTTCATATTACAGTAACAATTGTGTTGTCTTAAAATGACTGTGATTTGTTTTTAATTCAACCAAACTGTTTTCCAGGTTAGCCACCATCCTCCCATTTCAGCCTGTCACTGTGAATCGAAGAACTTTGTGTTTTGGCAAGGTATGCTTTTTTTTTAAATTCAAAAGAATTAAGTCCTTTTTTAATTAGTGTGTAAAGACTTTCTCTGTGCAAGCTGAACTTTGCATCTGGAGCTCGCTCAAAATTTCTATGCTTATTTTTGTAGAAGCTTAATGCAAACTGATACTCTGAATTATTTCATTCAAAGTTCTCATTCTTAAGAGTGAGAAGCTGTGTTACAACTTCCCTTGTCATTTGCAGTCTGTTTGTACTTCTCTGCTTAATAGGTTTTTACCAAGAAAATGATTTCTTACAAACACAGGCAGTTGTTGTTACACAGTTGAACAAGCAGCATTTTTTTGGCTTGTTTCTATAATTCTATATACAGGGGCATGCATTTAATTTGTGCTGGATGTTTCAAAGACATAGCACAACAATGTAGCACACACTTGACTCCCAAATCAAACTAGTTTTTCTGACTTGATGCCATTTTTTCTTTTGTATTCTTCTCTGGCAACTGCATGTTGTCCTGTTTTAAACCAAATGGTCTAGCATAGGTTGTCTTGTGTGCCACACAGATCACTGCAAGGGAGAGAATGATCTTTTCAGTTTATTAAATCTTTCACTATTATATTCAGATATTAGGTGGAAAAACAAATTCTGGGGAAAATCGATGGAAATTCTGCCAGTTGGAACCTTGAATGTGACTCTTCCAAAGTAAGCTGTTTCCTTCTGTTTTCAGTTGTTGCCACGTTCTAATCTGTGTAGCCTTGTGATTTGGCATGGGGAACTGTGTGCGCCACAATACATGAATTGTCCTGGTGGGAGTTAGTGGTAATGATTTCCTTACTACGGCTCTCAATACTGCTCTGTGTTCCCTCAGAACAATCACTGGTAACAGTCTGAGGTCATTTTTTGTCAAAAGGTAAATGAACCAAAACGTGTCCTTAGGGCGTTGACAGAGCAGTGACAAGTTCCACCACAGGTAAAACTAGTTTCAAGTTGTAAATCCCTGAGATTGTGCAAGGAGATGACACCTTTAACATGTCTGCTGGGTTTTCAGTAGTATTGTGCTGTTGTATATTGCAGCCAGACTTACTTTCTGCCTCTGACAGTATGGACTCACACTTCTTCATCTCTTCATTCATATCATGAATTGAAGTAATGCACTCAGGAGTATTGTTGTCTTTTGCCTTCATGCTTGCCCTTCCACTCTGAAGAGGAATTGCTTTGCACAGTATAATTTCTCTGTATAATTTCCGTTCTGTTCCTTTTTTTGACTATAGTGATTTTCTGATTTTGAGCATTTGTTGTGGAGGGAAAGGGATGATGTGCCAGTGGGCTTTTGCTTTTTACTTCCTTTCTGCTGTCCCCTTTCCATGTTTATTTTGTTCTACTTGTAATTTAATTACATTGTATTTTATAGCCTCAATGCAGCCTTTGAACTTTGGAGTCCCTGACCTGCCCCTATAGAAATTGTGGCCAAACCACTTATTGGACAGTGAACATACTGTACAGGGCTTCAGTGATTCATTATGTCTTGATTTTAGGTTTGTAGCACTAGTCTTCTACTACAGCTTAGATAAGCTCTTCTGTAGAGGGCTAATAATGTGTCCAGAACCACTTTTTTATTGAAGTAAGCTGTTCTTCTCAAGGTTTTTGAGAAATATAGTCTTGTATTTATGATAATGGAGCTACGTTTTACTCTTTTATCCATAAGGATCATAATTAATACATGTTGCAAACTACTTGTTAATCTGTTCTTAGGTATGGAGACTACTATGTCTGGAACAAAGTCACTACTTGCATACATAATATCCTTAGTGGAAGGAGATGGATTGAGCACTATGGAGAGATAACAATCAGAAATACAAAAAGCAGTGTTTGTATTTGTAAACTCACATTTGTTAAGGTAACATATTTATTTTAATATGTGTCATGTATTCATAGTTTAAGTGTGCATCAACCTCTTTCTTCAGCATTCCTTAAATTCACATTCTGCATTTTGTCTTATCAGTGCACTGCATAGCTGTATAATTGTGTGCTATCAAAGACAAAGTTGCTGTCAGTCAATTTTTTTCTCTCTTTAGATTAACTAACACTGCTTTGTTTCATACTTTTTTTAATATCCAGGAAAGGATCTTATGTAAAACCAGATCACTGTATAGCTGTGTTACTATCAAATATTTTCCCTAAAAATGTTTGTCTTTACATTGCAAGAAATTTATGAGAATGGACAACTGACTCAGTAGGTGAAAGTGTAAGAAATAAATGTGTCCAAGAAAAGCAGGAGAGAGATGAGAAAGAGAAAGCCACAAATAATACTGGCTGAACACCTTTTGCTGATGCAAACAGTAACGTGCAATACCTATCAAAGGATTCTTTTACATGTGTAGATATATTCAGTAATTCTCCATATAGAAAGAAGAAACGTAGCTGCCTCTGATGTTGCAACCTTTGCAAGTGTCATTTTTGATCAGTGGTGTAGGATTTGGGTTAAGGAACAACAGTGTAGTTCCAAGATGTGCACATACTTTAAATACCTTTACAATAAGATCACAAATCAAATTATTCAAAGTTTCTGATGTACCAAATCAGTTAATATTCAGATAATTTGAATGTCAAAATGTGATATTCTCGGTTCCAGGTGAGCTGTTCTGACACAAAGTTTAGACAGTCGTGCCACATACTAATTCACGCAGTGTCTGTATTAGTATGACGCATAATGTGAAAAAGTGTGAACTACTAATTCTTTGCTAAACTTGCAGGTGAACTACTGGAATTCAAATGTAAATGAGGTCCAGGGTGTTGTGCTAGATCAAGAAGGGAAGGTGGTTCATCGTCTTTTTGGAAAGTGGCATGAAGGCCTTTATTGTGGGGTTGCCCCTTCAGCAAAATGCATATGGAGGCCTGGTAAGCTTGTGATAAATTGTGACTGGCTTTATAATGTAAACCCTAAACTATGTAAAGCTCATTTAGTCATCATTTAAAATACACAAATAAGAGAAGAGAAGAGAAATAAGATTTCAGGCTGGGCAGATAAACAAATTGATGTGAGCTTATAATTGAAAATGGAAATGTTCTTACAAGCCTTAGTTTTCTACATCTCTATCTGACAGTGGAACAAATATTCAGGAGGCTTGGACAAAACATAAGAATAATATTAAGAAAAAAATGTGGATATCTGAACCTGCCTGTCCGCTCACAGAGAGCAGGGTAGTATATTTTGACTCAAAAAATAGGGTGTGCCAGTTTGTAGAGTTGAGGGTCTTAATGTTTCATTAGCCTTAAAGGATTGGTCTTCAGAAATGGGGAGTTACTGCTACTTCAGGAGCTGATTTTAACTTCCTTAATGATTGCTTAGAGCCACGGAAGTTGAATTGTTTGTACATATATTACCTTTCATACATGTAGAGCGATTACCCAGGAATTGGCTTTATTGTTAGTATTTTGAACCCTACTCAGTATTGATAGCATTTTGAAGCCTGCTTCCCACCCTACTTTCTGCAGTGTCTACTGATACTGCCGTCAGTGCTGAATCAGTCTATGACTGTTAGTTCCAAAATTAACTCTCTGAAGATCAGTTGAAGTTACCTTTTTGGGTAATAGGAAACCATGTTTAATTTTAAAATCTTGAAAACAGTAATTTTTATTTAAAAAGGAAGGAAGATCATAAAAGATTTGAATCTTTTATGTAATTATAAGCTCTGCAAGGTAAGAAGTTGACATTCATATTTAGTGAATGTTGTTCTACCTAGAGAATAGGGTTTTTTATGCTTTTTAATTGTATGTAAGATAAAATATAGTAATATATTCACTGTTATAGTTTAATAAAAAAATTAATCTATTGAATATTTAGAGTAATAGTTTTAAAAGCTTTTTTATTTCTCATACATATTCATGCAGGCTCCATGCCAACCAATTATGAACGTTATTATGGCTTCACAAGGTTTGCTATTGAGCTTAATGAGTTAGATCCTGTACTGAGAGATCTTCTTCCTACAACTGATGCACGATTCAGACCAGATCAAAGGCAAGAATGCTTATTTATACAGTTAATAATTTGTGCTTTTAAGGCTGGGTTTGACTGAGTATTGAATTTATGCTGTCTTCACTTAGATTTTTGCTAAGGTTTTGGGAACTTATTAGCAGCTATGATACTGGTACTGATATTCCAATCAAATGTATGCTCTACCTAGTTAAGGGAAACTAGAAAGTGCCTTAATGTGGTAAAGCTTAGTGCTTTACCCTTCAGCAGAGGCAGGGTTCCTTATAATATACTGGGAAGACATGCTTTAAAAGGTCATGCTCTCCAGCTTTTCCTCCTTGCTCCTGGAAGCAACATCAGTCCCACACTAATTCTCAGTTGATAGTACTTTGATGTTTGTGATATGCTGATTTTACTAAATAAATTACTTTAGACTATAGATCAGGTACATCTTGGTTGTTCTGTTTATGAGGTTATGACTAGATCTGGTAGTGGGTACAATACAGACAAGCTTTGCTCCTGCTTATCTTTCATGATGATTTGTGCTAGAAAATCCATTGTTCTAGACACTATTGCTATAGGTCCTGCTGTTATTCACTCAGGCTTCTGGAGGAAGGGAATATAGAAGCTGCAGCATCTGAGAAACAAAGAATAGAGGAACTCCAGAGAGGTCGAAGGCGATACATGGAAGAAAACAGCATTGAATATGTTCCCAAATTTTTTAAGTGAGTCTATTAACTTTCATAGCAAGTCTCTGTTTTCTGTACTGTGAGTGGACAAAGTCTAGTCTACTACAAGAACTAACAAATGTAGCCAATAGTGAAAAGGCTGGAAAATGGCAATTAAAAAAAACCCAAAGAACTGATCTCTCCCTGAAGCAGTTTCTATGTACTTTAGAACATATTATTTTCTCACAGTAGGCTGCTGCACTCCTAGGCCACAGATTTTTGAATTTGAAGTGGAATAGCATAATGATATTAGGATCTAAGATTTAGCTATGTTATTCTTTTAAGCCACAGTATAACCAAAGTAATAACTAGTGACCTGAACAACAGCATCATACATCTCTGTATATACACATACACAATGAGTATATAAATAAGCATGCATGTATAGATATGTATATACTTAAATTACGATTAATTGATTTTTGAGGGGAGAGGGGTTTTTTCTTTGTTATTAGTGAAGTGTTCTTCTGAAACAAGGATTAGTCTTGCCAAATAGCCTGATGTTGTTGCGGGGAATGTAAAGAGAATAGATTGAAGATGCTTGATGTGGTTTTATAGTGGAAGATGAGCAAAGTATAGAGGAGGCAAACAGTGTAAATAGTTAAATCGCTAACTGTTCTTGTGTCCCTTTAAAATATTAAATCAGATTTAAGTATTGGATTAGATCAGAAAGGTATGGAATTTGATATTATATCACATAAGAACAGAGATCTACGGTCAGAACTTTTTTTGTCTTTTTTTCCTCTGTTTTGCAGAAAAGTTATTGATGCTAATCAAAGAGAAGCCTGGGTCACCAATGACACCTACTGGGAACTGCGAAAAGATCCTGGCTTTAGTAAAGTAGACATTCCCGTACTCTGGTAAACTGAGAATGTAGATCTAGTTAACATATCACTCTGAAGAAAAAAATAACTATGCACAATATGTTTCTTATAGCTAAGCGTGGTTTGTGGGTCTATGAAAAACCAATCATTGACAATTATATTCACCTTTATAATGGAGTTTTGAAAGTGCATTAGATCAGGCCCTTGACCACTTCTGGATCTTTTTAATTTTGCAGCAGCCATTACAAAAAAAAAAAAAAGAAAAAAAGAAGAAATAAATGAAAAAAGAAACACTAACCATATGAACTTTCATACACTGGAAATTCAGAGCAAAAGAAGCAGATGAGCTATCCAAAGTCACTCGGACAAGGTGGTAAACGTGAAACTGCAAGCGGTGCTTTAAACAGACATTAAAATTTAAATTAAAAAGACAAAAAAAAGAAGAAAAAGAGAAAAAATCCATTTCATGTCAACTATTTTTGTTAAAAAAAAACTTGTCACAAAACTGTCATTTCTGGCTTCAGGTTAGTCCTTTGGTGTGATGTGCTTGGACTGGCCTTTGTCAAAAAGATACGCTCTTCGGGAAGCTGTTCACATTCATATGCCATTGTTCATGCCTTAAACAAAATATGAAGTTGTACAGTAAGTAATTTTAAAATACATGTGCTTAGGCTTGTGTGAAGGAAAGATTTTTAAAGCACTAGAATTTTATCATTATATAACTAGTGGAGAACCTGCATTATTTAAAATCAAAAGACAGCGAAACATCAAACTGTACATCAGAGGACTGAGATCTACTGTGCGTGATTTAGCTTTGGGAAGCTGATTGTATAACTGGACTGAACAGAAACTGCTAGCTGATTGAGTTTGACACAATTTTGGTAATACGTATGAATTCTGGTTGGAAAGTTTAGATTCTAAATGGCTGATACTGAGGTGCAATCGTTACTTTTACCACTGGCTGGACATAAACACGCAGTGAATCTCACGTCACCATAACTGTTCATACAGTTAGAATTCCCTGAAGCTTTGCAACAGCGTGAAATCCACTGAAAGATTTAACAGAATGGTCTCTGGCTTCTCTACAGAAGCTGGATAGTGCTGTAAATGCAACTATTTTCTGCCACACACGCTGTTTAGTTTACTGTCTCTGTTATTTCCCAACTGCTTCTCTAAATTTATATGTTAAGAGTATGGCAGAGGCTCCCGTGCATTGTAGCTAGCAACTACTGCTTGTGTTGCCAAAATAAATTTTGTGCAAAATTATATTTTACAGTTTTTCATAAAGTGATTCTATATTTTTTGACTAAGAACCAAATCTCTTGTGTTGCTAAGCCTCAGTTAATGTATGTGGGAGAAGGCTTGGCACTTTCTATTTGAAAATCTCTGAAACATTAAACAGTAGGAGGGCAGATTTTGATAAAATGGAAAAAATGATTTTATTAGGTAAAAGCTTCATTTCATAAGGCATGATCTAGTTAGTCTTCATTTATGCATGTATTATACATCCAGGCACTGATGTTAGGTTAGATTTCATGTATATGCACTGTATTTATTTCTACACATATACAGCGTACATAGTGCACTTGAATTCTTTTAGATCATACTGATTCTGGTACTGTGAGCTAATAAAAATACTTAGGTAGGTATGTGATCCTGCCAGCAGAACTGCTTGAACAGTTCTCTGTAGATTATCACACATACCCAGCTCTCCACCTGCTTTTTCGCTTTTGCAGTCAAGTACCTGCAGAGCTGAGATTAACTATTTAATACAAATGTATTTCTCCCCCTTGTTTGTACAGTAAAGCAACTGGCAGAGCAACTAGCTACTGGTGAATTCAAATTTCTTCAAATAGATCTTTTAGCAGAAAGAACACTGAAAGAAAATGTTAAATAGACTTTTTAAGAGTATTATACTCACAAAATGTTTATGAATGTGTGGTATAGAAAAACTGTATACTGATTAACAGAATTTCTTCAAACCAAAATTTGGAATTGTTAAAAAAACCATCTTTTTCTTTCCTAGTTAGGCCTAGTCAGGGTTTTGTTTTTATATTTCATTTCTAAAATAATTATTGTTGTTATTCTAAGAAAAAGTTTGGGGTTTTGATCATATTTAATTAACTTCATCCTATTTGCTTTAATGACATTACACTATAAATCAAATTGACACATTGTGCAAACCAGCAGCTTTTCTATGTCACTTTCTTTATCAAACAACATTATTAAACATCTGCCTAGCTCATGCTTCAGTCTTTGTTTGCAGATTGTCATGATACTAGAAAGCATTGTGTGTATGGATGTAGGTACATTTGAGGGACAGAAAGTACTTGTCTTCAAATAGCTTTTGAAAGCCTTTTTCTATTTAAATACAGAAGGTCTCTGTTAGTGTTCTGCTAATTCTTTAATGTCATTATTTGCAATGCAAAATGAAACTTGGTGAATTCTAAAGATGCTACTGCTGCTGTAAATATAGTTACCAATTGCTTTTTTTGACCCTGATTGAAAGAAAAATATTTAGAATCTGCGATATGCCAAATCTTTCTATTGAGGACACTTTGAAAGCTTGATGAATGTTAAATTAGTTAACTAGCAATTAGAAGCAGCATAAAGTAATGTAACTTGACATATTTGCAGTCTTTATCAGAAAATGATATGTGCTAGTGGATGTACAGACAGTAAAGCAGTTTCTTATAGTGCAGAATTCTCTGGATTCTGTGTGATATATTTTATTAAATTTTTTTGCAACTTTGGGGAACATCATGACATGTTTTGTGCTGTTTCTAAAGAAAATAGGGTAACAGAGGATAGGTCCTGGGGGCTTCTATTAAAATTATAATTTTTAGACAACCTGTGAAGTTTCATCAGCCCTGAGTCTTACTGCTGCTAGTGTAGCACAGTATGGAGTGTCCCATGTTGCAGTCAGAATATGTTTTGGTTCCTGTGCATCTTGTCACCCATTGTGCAAACCAACCGCTTTTCATCAGGGCTTTTGCTCAGCCAGCACAGGAGATTTTTCCACCCCAGGTGCAGACTTTGCACTTCTGTTGAAATCCTTTGAAGTGTTTTCTCAGTCCTTTAGCTGAGCGCTGTCTTGATTGAAGCTCTGCCTTTTGGCATTCTCTTTCATCCTCCTAATGTAACATCTGTGATGTGTTAGCATGTAGTCTATGTCTAGGTAATCCATGTAATCTTGCCCAGGTCACTGGTGAGATGTTGGTTCACATGGGCCACAAAATTGACCCCTGCAGGGCTTCCTTTGTTGCTGACTGTCCACAGGGCTAAGCTATTATCAATGTATTTCATACCTGGGGGTTCAGGCAGTTTTCAGCCCACCTGCATTCATTCAAACAGTATTCCCTTTTGAAAGGCATGAAAAATACTTAGCATCTCAGCAGATTAAATGGCTGTAAGTTCGGTGTGTAATGAAAATCATTGCAAATCTTTTCACAGGTTAGCCTTTTGAATAATTTAAGAAGTTTTAACTTTCGCTACAAACATATAATTTGCTTTTCCTGTGTTTTCTCAAAACACATTTCTATATAAAATTCAGCTCCCTTAAGCTTTAATTTCACAGCAATATATGCTTTGAATTAATATTAAAAAGTGTACCTTAATTTGTTCTCTGTTCTGGTACTGTGGATATGATAGGATAATAATAGGTATTTTCATGTAATGTCTTATAAATTTAAATACCTTAAATCCTATTTTAGATCTGTGTTACAAAATGGTAGATTTTCACAGAGTGGTAGAATAATTTAGGTTGGAAGGGACCTCGGAGATCATTTAGTTCCAACTCTCCTGTCCTAGGCAGGGACACCTCTCACTAGACCAGGTTACCCAGAGCCACATCCAGTCTGGCCTTAAAACGCTTCCAGGGAGGAGGCATCCAAAACCTTATTGGGCAACCTGTTTGAGTGCCTCATCACCTCCTGGTGAGGAATTTCTTCTTTAACCTAATCTAAATTTGCCATCTTATAGCTTGAAACCATTCATCCTTGTCCTATCACTAGAGTCCCTGGTAAAAAGTCCCTTTCCAGCTTCTGTGTGAGGCCCTGTTTAGGTACTGGAAAGGTGCTATGAGGTCCCCCTGGAGCCTTCTCTTCTCCAGCCTGAACTGCCCTGATTTCTTCAGTCTGTCTTCATAGTAGAGGTGCTTCATCCTCGTGGCCCTCCTCTGGATTTGCTCCACCAGTTAGTGTCATAGTGTCATAGAATAGCTTAGGTTGGAAGGCATCTCAGAGATCATCTACTTCCAACACCCATACCGCCGGAAGGAACACCTCTCACTAGACCAGNGAGTCCCCAACAGAGTTGCATGTACTCCAGCTGGTCATTGTCATAGAAGGCAACACCCTCTCATTGTCACCCCTTGCCATCCTTCCTAATGATCTTACCACTTCATTCCAACACTCTAGCATTGTTTCAATACTAGTCATTGGAATCATCCCACCATATACCCATGATCCAGTGAGGTCAGAGCCCTGCAGGAACACATACATCTCTAGCTCTTCTTTATTGCCCATGCTGCACTGGCACAGAGATATTTGATTTGGACCCCCAGTGAAGTGTCTGGAATTCCCTTGTGATGTTTCTCCTGCCATAGCCTGTCTATGTCTATGATTGAAAGAGACCTTTTTCTCCTCTCCATCGGGGTCACTTTTTTGAATATTTGAAATTATTACCTCACTGAGAGATACAATTTGAATATGGGTTAGTTAATTTTCATGCAGTATCACAGTGATTAAAAAGTTCTAGACAGTCTAAATTTAGACAGATGCAAGCTGCATGAAATAAGTTTTTTGTATTGACCTTTAAAAGTGAGCTCTCACCATAAATGCTGTTACTCTTTCTGTTTTTTCCCCCAATTTTGAATTTCTGACTCTGAATGAAGTTGTAGGGCATTTGTGGGTTTTATCTGAATAGCACATACTAGGCATATGTTGAGTATGTGAATGCAATAGTCATTCATGACACAGTTTTAAAAGATAGTGCACTGGCTTCTCTCCTGAACACTGTCAGACTTTTATGGAAACAAATTACACAGGCCTGAGGGCACAGCAGGAGCTATCTCTGCTCCTGTCCTCATGGGTGTCTGGTGATCAGCTTGTGTCTGGGCCATGTCTTCTGTTCCTATGATGGAAACATGGGATTTTCTAACCCTTAAACATACAGATGGGAGCCCAGCACAATGCAGTCTTGCTTACAGAGTTTCTGAATTATTAGAAATACCCTGGAAGATATTTAAAGAAGGCTGAATATGCAAATTGTCTGTGTGTTTTGTCAAATTTGCTTTCATTAGCAAAGCTGTTCTAAGGAATATATGTTAGTATAGGGAAGATTTGTGTGATCTCCCTGTTTTATAGGATTCTGAATATTGTCTGGTGCAGAGAACACTAGCTGTTCAACGTGCAGTTGGCTGCAGTTGTAGTCTGAGGAATTCTCTCTCTTTCAGATACTATTACTAATACTGGAGCCGCTTGACAAAAGTAAAGGAGAGTTTTCAGATTATATCCACCTGCAAGGAGGGGATATTTGCAGTCATATGCTAAGATGACAGGGCAGATTCAATTAGAGAGTTTGGTCCAGGTGAGGGAAAAAGACGAATATTAACAGAAGTGTGTAAGAAACACTGGCATGGTCTCACTGGTCATGCTGTTTTATACAGACACAAGAGAAAGCAAACAAAGCTTACTGTGTCATAACCATGCACCTCAGCATCTTCTAGGGCTGAAAAATACTTTCTTGGGTTTCTTCCCATCTTGTCAATAAATAACAATCATCAACGTTGCACAAAACGTCAATTTTTCTGTTTAAAGCATGCATCAGTAGAAGTCAAGGTGAGCAGAATAGCGGTTGCAAATGGGTTTTTTTAACATGATCAGATCTGTAAAAGTATATTTAGCATAAAAAATAGTGTCATTTTCTGTTTTACCACTACAGCTAGGATATATCCCTGACCTATACGAGAACAGTGAATGGCATTCAAAAGAATGTTGCAATTCTCAGTAAGCTCAGAGAAATCTCTTATTTATAGCAGTTTATTTTATTTTTGTATTATATGTTGTAAATTTTCAAAAGCAAATACATTACTTGCTCTTTAAACCAGGAAATACAAAAACACCTTCATTCATTGGCTTTGCTATTAGTTACGTCTTTGTTCTACTAAACTCTTTATAAAATATTTTTTATATCATATCTTGCTGGTTTAAAAAGTGGTAGCAATGTGCTTGTAGGTGTTATAGGTACCTGTCTCCTCCCTGGTCAAGTTTAGTGGAATTCTAAACCCAGCGTATGTCTTTAATATTTATTTTTCCCTTTCTTGCAATCGTTGACAAATATCAGAAAGGGGAGGGACTAGAGTGGAACTACTTACAACAGCTCTGACAGTGACACAGCAGTAACAAAACAGATTTTCCTAACTTCTGTGTATTAAGATGTCAGCTAAGCTGTTGCTTCTGTTACAGTCATATTATCTTAGTATCATTTTTCTTTCCACTGATCCTTAACAGCATGGAAAGAGAGAAGATTGGTGACATCATTTAATTCTGAGGATGAAGGGAAGTTTTTAATCTCCCTGAAGGTTTGTTGGTAATGCAGACAGTTACATAATTAATAAATAAGGAAAGCATACATTTGGAATACATAATCAGCAGTGCATGATGCAGTCTGTCTTGACCTACGAATAATTTTCTTAAGTATGGTAAAGCTACTTATTCATACTCTTGAGCAGTGTTCCGGATGGATGAGTGTGTTGATCGCTGGAGGGTAGAAATGCTCTACAGAGGGATCTAGACAGGCTGCATCAATGCGATCAGGTTAATTTTATGAGGTTCAACAAGGGCAAGTACAGACCCCTGTGCTTGGGTCATAAGAACTCAGTGGTAGACTGCAGGCTTGAGGATGCATGGTTGGAAATCTCCACATAGGAGAGGACCTAGGGTTATTGATTGTCAGGGGCATAAATATCAGTGTGCCCAAATGGCCAAGAAGGCCATTCTAGCTAACGAGGTTCAGCAGGAACAAGTGTAGGGTCCTGTATCTGAGGAGAAACGATACCATGCATCAGTACAGGCATCGGTATAGGTTAGGAGAGTAGCTTTAAAGAGAAAGCTCTGGGAGTCCTGGTAAACAGTGAGCTGGCCCTTGTTGCCAAGAAGTTCAGTGGTATTCTGGGTTGCATTAAGTGTGTGGCCAGTAGGTCTAGAGAGATAGTCCTTTCCCTCTGCCCTGATCAGGCTACATCTGGAGTACTGTGTACAGTTATGGGCTCCATAGGTCAAGAGAGACAGGGAACTACTGGAGAGAATCCAGTGGAAGATGATTTGGAGCATTTCTTCTACAAGGAATGATTGAGAGAGCTGGGACTGAGTTGTCTTGATAAGAAAGAAAGGAGACCTGATCCACAGCTATAAATATCTGAAGTGTGGCTGTAGAGAGGATGGTGCCCAGAGTGTTTTAAGTTGTGCCCAGTGACAGGACAAGGGACAGTGGGCACAAGGTGGAACTCAAGAAGTTTCATTTAAAAATAAAGAACACTTTACAATATGAGTCACAAAGCCCTGGAACAAGCTGCCCAGAGAGGTTGTGAGTCTCCTCTTCTGGGAATATTCAAATCTTGCCTGGATACAGTCCTGTGCAATGTATTTTAGGCAGTCCTGCTTTTGCAGGGGTGTTGGACTTGATCACTTGAGGTCCCTTCTGGCGCTGATGATTGTGTTTCAGTAAGCACAGAAGGTGGTTGCCATCTGTACTATGGGAGGTGCAGCTGAAAGGGTTATCAAATATTGGAAAAGACTGCTTAGGGCAGTGTTGGGAGCCACCATCCCTGGAGAGATTTAAAAGTCATGTAGACATAGTGCTGAGGGACGTAGTTTAGTGGTGACCTGGTAGTACTTGATTGAAGGTTATAATAGAGGATCTTAAAGGTCTCTTCCAACCAAAGACACTCTGATTCTGTGTTGTCTCCCATGAAATACTAAAATATATTTCTATATTGACCACTACTGTTAATGATCTGCATTAATGAAAGAGGGATATTTTATGCTAATATATAATGTTCCTGGCCCAGGATGTTAGGGATGCACAAAACGAAGAGGCGTTTCCTTCAAAAGTCAGAAGTGGGTAAGTAATCAAAATTACCTAAGTCCTATATTTCACTGAGGTACTTGTTCCTTGTGCCAGTTGTTGCACCACATGTACAATGTCTCTTATTGTGCTTGTGGCTCAGGGTGGATTTTTTGGGTCCACCAAGAACAATCAGTGTTAGAGTCGTAGTTGAAAACTCAAGATTTCTATTCAACTAGTCCTGTGGTCAATACTCTTCCTTTGTTAAGTTCACACAAACCAGGAATATAACAGTTACATTAGCAAAACTAATGAAAATTTAATCCTCAGTGTTTTCCAGGCAAAAGAAAATTCAGGCTAGCTTCTTTAACTGTGCTGAAGAAATACAGATGGGATCCTTAGTTGTCTTTGTATTTGCTTAATATTTTATAAAATACTTTGAGATTGGATCACTGGTAATAAAATCATACATAAATATATTAAGCTTGCTTTGCCACCTATCTTGAAATTGATGTAGAAAATTATTGTTTCAATTTGTTCTTAGAAATTAGCTCTGCTTAGTTCTTGAAATACGTGTTACTGGTATTCTTTGGTGTTTGAAAGGGAGTGTAACAAGTTCAGATGTCCATAAATATTATTTTCAACTGAGTCTCAAGCAAGACCTGACTGAACTGAGAAATACTTGCTGAGGAGTGTATTTTGTCATGCAGGCATAACTGCAAGAC
Source organism: Upupa epops (assembly GCA_013397515.1). NCBI lineage: Eukaryota > Metazoa > Chordata > Aves > Bucerotiformes > Upupidae > Upupa > Upupa epops. The sequence continues at coordinate 756,391 of VZRI01004671.1, forward strand.
AGCAAATGGATAAATGCTGAGACGGCAACTTCTACCTTAGTTAAGCTTTCGCTTTAATTACCAAAAGCACTGCTCTTCTTCCTTCGTAACTATTTCTAAATTAATTGTTTCCAATATTTATTCCTCACTAAGGACTCATTATATGTGAGGTTCAAGTTACAAAAACTAAACCATGTTTGGAAGTCCACGGACGTTGTGATTTCTCATAACACATTAGCATTTCAACAGCAAATAATTCTGCATTTTCTCTCATTTTTACACAAAGCTGATATGAATCAGGAATAACATCATGTTTTTTTAGTGAGACTGGATCACATAAGTGCATACATTTAGTAAATTGTAATATTTATACCTTACCCAGACAATGCCATTACAGGATTAATATTTAGATGATTTGTCAATTTTACATTGCCTTAGTCAGCTTTTTTGCTTTTGATGGCCTTTAATTTCAGATAGAAAATAACCCTGTACCAATTCTTTAGCAGAACAAAATGTTGAAAGCTAAGCAGCTGAAAGAACACTTTGTCACTCTTTGCTGATTGTCCCTACCTCTGTGCTCTTTCTAGAAAAAACCCTCCAAATCTGTTTATTTCTTGTACAACTCTCTGTGTGTCATACTTGTAGGAGGAGGTCCTCGGAAACTTTCCACTGTGATTATGCTATTAGCTCAGCTAGAAAGGTGTACAGAAACTTGCTTCAAGGTTTTTAGGATTAATTTTAGAAGCAAATAGTTGCTTTCTAGAAGGCTAACATATAGAGCCACTGCTGCTTTTGAGTACTGGGTGGACAGTGTAATAATGGACTGTGAATATAAAAGAGTTGTGTTCCTAGATGCACCAGACAAATGATTGAAAGCAATGGAAAACTTTTACTTAAGGGAAAGGAAGGAAAGGAAGGAAGGAAGAAAATATGAATGTACCCAGCTAGTGAAATGTTGCAGGAAGCAATATTTTTGAGTAGCTTAATATTAAATCTTACCTGTAACACTCTTAATTTTATGCCCAGAAGTTGACAGATTTGCAAATATTCACTTTGAAAACTGTTTAAGCAACTGTGTGTAAGTATTACAACATTTAAAAATGAAGTCCATAGTACATTCGGTAAATTATCATTTAGAATAAGAAACATGATTGATGTTGATTGCTTTCCTGAAAAAGCCTTTGTTTGTGTTTGGTATTCACAAGTCTGGGGTATCTTTCAGGATGGACCTTGTATGTAAAACCAGTTCTGTTATTTAGAGTTACTAGGCATCAGCAGCTGAAGAATAACATATTTAGGATGTAACTCAAATTTTTCAAGTCCATAGACTTATTTCACATGTTAAATTTCATCAGCAATGCACATCTCAGATTGTTTTTTGGCTGCTTCTGCTTGGCCTCTGATTTTGCACAGGCATAAATATTGCAGTATCCTTGAATCTAATTTAAAAGACACAGATAGTCAAGTTCAAGCACAAAGACTTGACAGTGACATTCCTGAAAAATCAGAGCAATGTACCCAGTTACACTGGGCTTGATAGTACTTGAGTTTTAATTCCCACATGCTTAAACAAATGAGCGCCTATGCAGAGGAGGCTGAGTTGCTGTTGGTACTCCATGGAAATTAGTGAGCTTCCAGGTGAGGAGATGATCTGCTTGCTCAAAACAGTTCTAACTGTAGGCCTAATATGCAGTCAAGCCTAGGAATTCTAATAGTTACACTTAAGCCTAATTTTGAATTTGTGCACTGCCTTGTGGAAGATAAATTTATGAAATACAACTAGGTTGACTGTTTGCTAGTCAGAGCAATATTTTTTTTGACTCTTGCATTTTGAGACCTTATCCTGGGGCTTGCTGTATTTAAAAAACAGTTAACTTTGTGTCTCTGCAAAGCTCAATTATAGAGGGAAGAACAGGAGCTTAAATCAATGGCAATTCTTCATACATGGCTCACTCTGGCAAGTTTCATTGTAAGAATATTTGCAATTCCTATCCCTGTTTCCCCATACTTTCCTGAGTATGGTGCCAGCCCAGAGTGAGGGTTTCTAGAACTGTATGCCAGTCAAAAAGAAGATTAAAAGATTTGAAAAGAAAGGGGTGGCTAAGAGCATGCTCCTAGTCTCAGCCTAGAAAAGCATGAATGTGAGAAGGTACCTCGCCTCTCTCCTAGGCTTTAGCACATAAATAGAATTGTTTTGGTATGTCAAGTTCTCTGACTACTTCAGAGATAGAACCTAGCCAGGGAAGAGTAGTAAAATTGCGGGTTGAAGTTCCCGCCTAATGCAGCTGCAGCACTGTTTCTTTGTCTTCGCAGTTGTGAGTTGGTTTTGAACACGCTGTTGTAGTAATCCAGAATGCAGGTGATGCCTCACGCTGACTACCTCTCATGCAATAAAAACAAAGCTCATACTGTAGCTAATGCTAATTACAGTCAAGCATCTTTTGGCCACATGATTCAGGGAGATGGGGGGGGAGGGTGGGGGGAAGGGAAGCAAACAAAAGAAATTAACTGAAGACTTTATTGCAGTGATTTATGAGGTATTCACAATACCCATAATATCAGCTCCAACTGAGGGAGGTCCTACAGCTTCTGGTAGGAAGTAAAGATGAACTTGGCTATGCTATAGTTTATGTTCTGCTCGAAAACATAACAAAAGATGTCATCTGTTTCCATCAGGTGTTGAGCTGGATTTTCCAGGATATTGTGGCCAAGAAACACAAACACAATTGTAGTTTTTGAGGAAACATGATGCTCTTTTACCTGTTGCAATGTAATTGGATAATGCATGTACAAATGACTTGTTTAGCCTGCCAATGAATGTTGCTAATGCCTTACCAAAAGAAAAAATAGCATATATTTTGTATTTTTTTCCTCAGAGGCAAATCCAAACAATGCTAGATTTGGGAAACTGTTTACTGAAAAGCATTTTCTAAGAGATCTCTGAAGAAGTGCAATTGTGTAATTATTATTGTTCAGTGCATACAGTACATTGTTTCCATCACTCTGTACACTGCTGCTATTAGTGCTTGTTCTAATAAATCTCAATGTACACTGTTTAAACTGCTGTCATCTGTGTTCTGATTTATCAACAAAAGAAACAATTTAGACAATGGTTCCTGAATGAACTATTTGTGGCTACTTTAGTGATTTGCCTATTACTTGTAAAATTCTTATTCTATGTTGTACAGGTTAATTTTGGAGCGGTAGAGATAGTAATGTCAGTAGAACCAAAACAGTGGCATCTCACTGGCATCATCCTGTGCCTTTCTAACCTTTTTCCACAGCAGAATTATTTTTATAAAACATCTCCTATCTGATTCTCTGTGTAGTTCCTTTAAATCTGGCAGGAGCTACCAACTGCAGTGTCAAAGAAGATCATTTTCTTTTTTGGCAGTCCCTGGTTTTATCTTCATGCTGCAGCTGGTAAGAGCCTTTTGCTTTTTTCTATTTTTTTTTTTTGCTTCACCTTACTTTTTATGGTTAAACAGAGCTGAAATAATGTTTCTCAAATTTTGTGAGCTGGTGTAGGGTAAATGGTTTCTGTTCTTTAATGTGATTGAAAAAAAAGTGTGGAAATGAACAAAAAATTAGGAAATTATTTGACACCCACCTCTTCTGGCATCTTAACAGTACATGGGATTTTTCCATCATGTGTTCTTGTCAGCCCTTGTTCAGCCCTTTAATCAATTGCATTTTATTTAAAATATGAAACTCAATGGAAAACGAGACTTTGATTGGGAGGAGAAATTAAGGTTTTCATTGTTTCGTAGCATTGCAAACAAGAAGTGTCCAAACAGTCTGAATGCTGTCTGAGAATGGAGGTAACAGTGAAGGGGGGGGAAACAATTATTTCTTGAATGGCAACGCTTGCTTGCATTTGCCAGGATACACATGTGATCTCATCCAAACCAATACGCTGAGCCAGGCTATACAATGTGGGCTTAGTCCCTGTTCAGTAATTCTGTGAGCAAAATTCAGCTCTGGTCTCACATCTGAGTACCTGGGATCTTTACTTTTCCTCTGAATGCTTTTCTGCTGACTGCTGCTCACCAAAATTACTAAACATAAGTGTGAAATGCTGTATGTCGTTGTTTAATTGATTAAAAAAACCCAACCCAGCAAACTTTTGAGCATAGATTAGTATACAAGAGGCCTGTGAGGCAGCACCAGCAATCTAATTTAGCGTAAAAACTGTTACTTAAGTATGGAGTTGAATTTTCTATTTAAATAACTAGGAAATAGATGATACTTACACTTGCTGGAGTGTAACTGGACTACAAGTTCCAGTATAGATACTGAAGACTTTTTTTTTAAATGATAAAATTTAAGATGTAGATTGTGTTTTAAGTTCCACTTTAAGTAGATTCTTTTTGAGGGCCTGGCCTTACGTTTAGCAGGCAAATACATTGAAGTGGTAATAGCACCTCATTCAAGACCTGATTTCATTTGGTTCATCAGCCAACCTAATACAAAAATACGCTTTTTATGCTGGGTGACAGGTATTTTTTATGTCACTGGTCAAAATGTTTAGTATGTGGAAACTTCTGAAGTATCTTCCTGTCGTGCATACACATGTGAAAAAAAAATTAGGAAACTAGATAAGGAAAGTAATCTCATAGCATGAGAAGGAACAGCCTGAATAAACATAATGGTGGAATGCTGAATTCTTGCATGCCTTTCAAACACCTACTTCATTGTGTCTGTTTACAGACACCCTGCATCCAAAGATCTGAGAGTACTTTATAATACTAGTCAGTTCTTGCAGTATCCAGCTCGGGGAAGTGATGTGTTTCCACAGCCACTTCCAGTTGTTTTTTTAGATGGAGGTTAATTGCCCGGTATCACAGAACAGGTAGTGGCAATTTTATTTGAACTAATCCCATTCAAGCATGCTGCTCAGATTGAAACGTAAGGGGAAGAAAGAAGGAACTATATATGCCAACAGCTGAAGGAAGAATTGTATAGTATGGGTGCCCACCAGACAGATTAGCATGGATAACAAGAGCTGTATCACAGGAGACAAATCTTTTGTTTTGTAATCTTTCTGCAGACGCAGTGGTGCAGCAGTAGCTACAGTTTTGCTTCCTCATGCAGATGGATGCCAAGCCCACAAGGCTGTCCTCTAACACACCCACTCACTGTGGCTGGAAAAAAGAGGTTTAACCACTTGAGCAGCATTCTCCAAAGAAAAGAGCATTAGACCTACTTTAAGTCACACAGGCATTTTGTTTCCAGAGTTGTCTGCATGAGCTAATAATGCTGGATGATGAAAGAGCTTCATTGTATCAGCAATGTTTATGTAATAAGTGACTACTTTCAGCTGAAAGTTGTGCAATACATAATGCTAATAATAAAGGACAGTTACAAAGAAGCAAAAGCCAAGATTTTTCATACACTTCAGTCAGTGATAGCAATGTAATATCCTATTATTTAAAGGTAGACACATGAAACACAGATTAAGTGGTCTGCACATCTGAACAAAGGTGTGAAACTTGAAAGGTAAGTCTGTGGAAGAACATATAAAGCTATCATCAGAACATATGTTCCTTAATCCTACTGTATTTCTTTGTCATCACATGGCTCTCGCATCATTCACATGTAAGAAGGCGGTAAAGTGTTACCAAAGGAGCCAGCTGTTCAACAGATTCCTTTTTCAAGTCAGCAGATGCTGCCATATAAAAGTGAAAGGATGGTGTCAACTAAGTTGACATGAACTAACACCACATCCTTGATGTAACGTGTGCAGTACTGTGCAGCTTTTGATATTTTGATTACTGAGAAAGTGTCACGCTATAATACAGCACCTCCCAACAGAGATCTGTCTTTCGTGTGTACTGTAGTGTGGACTATGAATATGTATTGTAATGGTCTATTCCATGGCAGAGAATAGGAGGAGGCCCCAAGAGAGTTTACCTGAGCTATGAACCTGAAGAGTATTACATAATAATAGTGAGTATGTGTATCTGTCCTTCAAATGGACTGGTAAAAGTGACCTTGAAGATAAATTAGAACAGCCCTAATGATAGACTTTTGGTATCTCTGTAGAAAAAGGGCAACACTGTTTCCTTCACTTTTCAATATACTGTTTAAAATTCATTCAGATTTGTGAATAAAGTCTTCATAAACAAAAGTACTACATAGATAAAACACAGAAGTTCATTTAAAAACCTCCTGAAGTTTACTGACCTTTTTCCTGAGACTACAGATAGTAGTGAAATATTCAAAAGGATCTGGCTCCACAAGAAGCAAAACATACTTTAAATATGGGGAACGTAAAACATTTTAGGACTTTTGATGAGTTCCTTCCTTGAATTTCTGAGTTGCCTAAGTTTGATGCAGTTTATTCATATTGCTGTTCAGAGAGGTTTCCATAAGGAGCCAATTAAGTTTTAGATATACGAGAAGTGACTACATTTTCCAAATCAAGAGCTTAGTGAAGTAAGTCTACACAAGATTAAAATTTGCAGTAGCTAATTTAATTTTTGTCCTATACTGTGTAATTAAAGTTGCATTTGAAATTAATTTAAAATTTTCACTCTACTTGAACTATATAATACAGGAATTCAACATGGAAGTATCTCTGCTGAAACGAATTCTGCTGAAATTCTTCATATTGCTTTAACTTTATTTTTTTCCCAGAAAGGTCTCCAAATACCGTAATGCTTTGTGAGCAGCAGTCACTGCATTATGCCAAGCGGCTCCAGCACTCCAGCAAAACGCTTAACCAGGAATTCAGTATGACAGTGGTAGCGTCTTCACACTTGGAACTCTGAAGTGGTGTAAGTCATGCAATTACGCTATTTTTTTCTTACACAAGAGAATCTCTAGACAAGTTCTACCTTAGGAGAAAAACACCCAATCAAGTACTGTGGTAAAAAACCCCCACAAAAGTATATACATGATAATGACGACATTTCATCCCATACATTGATATTTTTATTATCTCCTGAAATGTAACAGAATCCATAGTGCACAAATTCTTGCCCTCTAGAAAAACACTCATGCCATCTACTGGATAATTATGGAATTTAGCAAATAATTTTTTCAGTAAAATGTGTTTGAGGTGTTAGGTGTTAAATTCTTGCACTTTTTCTTTTGTAAAGATCTGTAGGTAAATATATAGTTCAAAGTTACTTAATGCAGGTGGTCTAGCAATTGACAGCAGCTTTTTGTATGTTTAAAAGGTATTAAACTACCAGTGTAATTTAGTCTGAATTGTGTGGTCTTAACCCTCAATTCAGTTCATCCAGTCAGTTAACATGTAAGATTTCTCCCCTTAACTGACCGCTTAATCACACTAGTTTTACCATATGGTTGACTGTGGCAAGAAACAAAATCAGATCAGCTCATGCAGATTAAAGAAACATAAAGTAATCTTTAGATTATTCAAGATTTCCGAATTGAAATTAGTGAGATGATTCCATATTTTTAGTTCTTTGGAGAGAAGGCTCTAGCTTACTTCACTTCTGCATGGATAATGTAGGATAACTATAATAATAAAAACCATTTTGGAGTTAACTAATAATTACAGAAATCACTCAGGGGTTATGCAGAAAGCAGGATTGTCCTCCATTGTATTGATTTCTTACCTCCATATGATGTAAGAAAAAACAGAATTTAAAGAATAAAATTCTGAGCTATATATAGTCAATATCTGCTAGTGTTAGCTGTTTGGGGGTATTACAATTCATGGCAAAGACCCACTCAGAAGAAACAGAATGTATTATATGAAATAAACTACCTTGATCTTCAAGATGAAGATGCAGTGAGGAAGCTGCAGAGCACAAAACTGAATAAACTGCCTTGAAACTGCTCCCCATATTGATGTCTTATAACGTCTTCAAGGCAAACTTGCAGATAACTTCATCCTGCTGGGGATGGACAACACAAACCAAAGCTGAACCAACTCTGGTAGTCAGGAGCAAAAATCAGGGTTAAGGTAGAGATACAAGGACAAGAAAATCAATTAAAAAACTGTAACACTAGAACATCGCTTTGTATGTTCTCTTGCACAGAATTCCACCTTCCAACTGCAGATCAATCTGCTTTGCTGATGGTTCAACAAATGAGGCTTCTGCTAGTAAGTCTTGATTAGTTTTTTTATTTACAAGGGTCGGAGAGTATGTAAGTAGAGAGAGAAGTAGTAACACGAAGTGTGTTCCCTTGATCAAGAAAATGGGAAAACTCAATAGTGTTGTCTCTGACGCCCATTAGTTTGTAAATGATTCATGGGGACTCACTTTAGAACAAAGGTCACCATAGATGGGGATAGGGAGATGTTTTTCAGTCATATTTGGAGAGTACTCAGGTAGAAAGCGACTTGGGGGCATTGGTGGACAGTAAACTTAGCATGAGTCAGCAATGTGCCCAGGCGGCCAAGAGAGCTAATGGCATCCTGGCCTGTATCAGGAATGGTGTGGCCAGCAGGGAGAGGGAGGTTATCCTCCCCCTGTATTCCGCACTGGTTAGACTGCACCTGGAGTATTGTGTTAAATTCTGGGCCCCTCAGTTTAGGAAGGATGTCAAGGTGCTGGAACGAGTCCAGAGAAGAGCAACTAGAATGGTAAAGGGCCTGGAAGGTAAGCCCTACGAGGAGAGGCTGATGGAGCTTGGTCTGTTTAGCTTAGAAAAGGGGAGGCTCAGCGGTGACCTTATCGCTGTCTATAACTAAGAGGTGGTTATGGTCACATGGGTGTTGGTCTTTTCTCCCTGGACACTGGAGACAGGACAAGGGGTCACAGTGTTAAGCTCCATCGGGGGAGGTTTAGACTTGACATTAGGAAAAGGTTTTTACTGAAAGAGTGATCAAATTTTGGAAAGGACTGCCCACAGAGGTGGTTGGGTCACCATCTCTGGAGGTGTTTAAGGTTAGGCTGGATGAAGTGCTGAGTGGCATGATCTAGATGTCAGATGCCAGATGTTTAGGTTTACTTGGTTGTTTTTAGGTTGAACTGGATGATCTTTAAGGTCTTTTCCAACCTCATCATTACTGTGAATATTTAACTATTTTTTTTCTAATTTCTCTGAGTCATTATGAGTATTCAGGTTTGACCCCATTCCAGTAATGCATAAAATGGAACTCAGATTAGGCTAGAAAAGTCCTTTCACTCTTCTGTGAGGGATCTGGTGTAGAGAAGATAGTTGGAAAGATTTGTCACTGTTGTTATGTGGCTCTGTGCTAAGGGGTATGGAATGTTACAACCATGGTACTCCCCAGAGGTAGCCTTGAACCTGCACACATATTTTAACTAGACTTGGTTGCTCAGGGCTTTATCCAGCCTGGCCTTGAATACCTCCAGGGAGGAGGCATCCACAACCTCTCTGGGCCATCTGTTCCAGAGTCTCTCCACCCTTGTACTGGAAAACTTCTTCCTAACATCTAGTCTAAACCTACTCTCTTTCAGTTTAAAACAATTTCCCCTTCTATCACTAGATACCCTTGTGAAAAGTCTCTTGTGTACCTTCAGGTTGTCTAGGTGTTCCTGGACCTGAAATACTCCTATTGTGGTTATTTCTTCACTTTACCAGACCTAGCCATTGCCCTCTGTGTCTTGGGTGGTGTGACTCAAGTGGTCACCGGTGAAGACTGAAGCAAAAAAGTTGAATACTTCAGCCTTCTCCATATCCACAGTAAGCAGGTTAGCTGCATCCCTCCAGAGGTGCTCCACATTCTCTTGTTTTTCTTTTCTCTGGGACACCTGTAGAATCCTTTTCTCTTATGGTTAATGTCCTTGGCCAGATTTAACTCTGTCAGGACTTTAGCTTTCCTAAAGTTCATTTCATGAACAATTTTCTTGTAATCATCCCGGGGTGTCTGTCCTTGCTCCCACCATTTGTGGGTTCCCCTCTTGTGTTTGATTTTGTCTGGGAGTTCCTTGTTGAACAGGCTTCTAGCCATTCTTGCCCGTTTCTCTTTCTAGGGATGCTGCTGTGCCTTTCAGCTTGGAGGAGATGATCCTTGAAAATTAACCAGCTTTCCTGGGCACCCTCCAGGGCGTTTTCCCATGGTACCCTACCAAGAAAGCTCCTGAAGAGGCCAAAGTCAGCTCTTCTGAAATCAAGGATTTCAAACTTGCTGAGCACCCCCACCTTCTCTGCCCTAGGGACTTTAAACTCCAGCATCTCATGGCTGCCCATGCACTTCACGTTCCCCACCAGCCCCTCCCTGTTGGTGAAAACAAGGTCTAGTATGGCATCATTCCTTGTTGGTTCTTCTGTCACTTGGAGGAGGAAGTTCTCATCTGTGCACTCCAGGGATCTCCTGGATTGCTTATGCCCTGCTGTGTTGCCTCTCCAACTGATTTCGTTTATTGGCTACCCAAAATACAGGAACACGAGTGCTGCAGAAATGCTGAAAGTTTGTAATGACACCTGTGTCAAGTACTGAAGTTCCTGGGACTGGAGGGGTGGGGGAGAACATCTAAGGTTTCTTCAGTGGGACCCACAAAATTGGTGAATGTTTTCTGAACGTGGCAGCGTTAGTGTAGTTACAGCCCTGTTCTCTGACCTGTAGCGTGAGGATGATTACATTACAGAGCATTAGAATAACAGGAGTACTGTAAACATATCAGATAAAACTATTTGTTATCAAAATTAGTGCTAGGATCAGGCTGGTTTTATGACCACATACTAAGTAACAGAAATACAAATACATGTTATATAACCCTGTCAAACTGTTGTAAGACATACTGGGTACATCTAAATGAAGACTGAATGGGAAGTTCTAAGTATTTCCTTATATTTTCTTTTCCTTTTAAACCTTTTAAGTTTCGTTAATGTGCTTTGATTGAGTAAATACTTGTTGGGGTTTTTTTTGTTAGTGCAGTGTAATATGAATTAAAGTCAGACTGAATTGCAGTGTTTCATATTATTTCAGTTCAAAAGCTATTTATAATGAGATTTGGTTTTCCAGCACCTTATAGAGTAAGGAGAAAGCTCTAGCAGCCTTTTTTAGATACCTGAGGTACTAAGTATTTGTTCTTCCCTCTTATTTGGCTCCCTGATACTCTGAATATTTAAAAACAGTGATGGGAAATATTGGAAACATGCTAGATTATTAAACAAGTGATCATGTTATAAAAACAGCCCTTACATTCTTTCACATGAAAATCCTACTTCAGGAAAAAATTCCCAATGAAACAGAAGTTTTTACCTTTAAAGGGATAATGTTCCTGTTAAAGTGTAGCTTTACAAGCCTGTGGTTGATGTTATACCTCCTGTAACTGCAAAAGGAGTCTCTGAAAGACATGCTAGGAGGTTTAGCAGTTGTATCGCATCTGTGCTGCATCAAAATAAGTGTTACCCAGCGAGGTAGTTGAGGCCCCATCCTTGGTGACATCCACGGTGAGGCTTGACAAGGCTCTGGGCAATCTGATCTAGTCGAGGATGTCCCTACTCACTGCAGGAGGGTTGGACTAGATGACCTTTGGAGGTCTCTTCCAACCTGTGAAATTCTACAATTCTACATATATTCTTGCAAGAAAATCAAATCATGATTTACATGAGGATGGGTCAGCCAGCTCCTGCTGTCTTCCTCATACATCCTCCACAGTGCTGTCTACTGTCTCTTTTTTCACCTTTACTAGTTTGTATCTTTCTGAACTGGTGCTTTCCATCTTGGATCCCCGAACTGGCTCTTAATCCTGTTTGCAATTTTACTTTATTATTTGCATAATTCTTATAATTTAGGGTATTTCTCAGTAATCTGAACCAAATACACGGAGCTAACCTATCCCAAAACTAGCCCTTGGGTCACAGACAGCAGAGTCCACAGGAGAAGAATAACATATAATGAAAGTCTTCTGCTGTTTCCACTCCTGCCCCAGCCATCTCTAATCTTGCTTTTCTGCCCAAGAGTTTCCAAAGACCTCCACACCCCTCACTCACCAGCTGAGCTTTCACAGGTAGGTTACGCAACCAGTTACTGAAAGACAATACCTTCTCGGCAAACCTACCAGCTTTCATGAATATGTAATTCAGGCAGTCTCCTGGAGGGCACCTGGACTGCTTTGTTGGTAAAACATCAGAATTTGGGGGCAGCAACGACCCAAGATGCAGTAATACATCAGTAACTCCTGACAGGAAGTTAAGGGTTGCAGAATTTCTCTTCTGTTTCTAAGATTATACATTTTATTTACAAACAATGGCATTAAACTGCTTAGGAAAGGACAACCATTTCCCTATCAGTTTTCACTGGTAATTCATTATTCATCATACAGAATTAGAGATCTTAATTGAAGGTCTTTGAAAGAAGTACTCTTAAGCAATACATGGCAGAGGCTAGTTAACGAAGGTGCTGTTGATTCTTTCCAAGCAAAATATAACTTGATCTAAAAGAATAAGTTTTATGGCATTTTTTTGTTGTTTATTTTTTAAACATGTTAATTTATTTGAAAGAACATTGTACAAAGACTTGGACATGGGATTGACATCTGGAAGTTACACTTGGTAGAGAGCTTTCTATTACTATCGTTACTAATGTCATAATATGTTTGCTGCTGCAACAAAAAACTTTGTTAAACAGGTTGGTGATGGAGGAAGACTAATTCCAGTGCCCAGTCTCAGTGAAGCTGATAAATACCAACCTCTGAGCCTTGTGATTAAGAAAAGAAAATGTTCGCTTTCAAAAAAATCTAAATTTGCTTCAACACCTTTCACATTAAAAGACATTCTTCAAGGGGAGAAAGAAATTTCTGCAGGTAAGATTTCTCTCTGTCTTCAAAGAGGAAAAAATGCATGTTTTCTAGTAAAGGCAAACAGGAGACATAGCTTAAACTTTGCAGGTAGCATGACAGTTCTTCAGTATGTATAATAAAATGTGTCTTGCTTAATCATGTAATAGATATTTATAATAAAAAGTGCAAGTAAAACAAACAAAAAAAGGCCTTTTTGGAAAGGGTAAAATCCCCATCAACTCTACTGAAAAGCCTTGATATTTTCTGAAAGATAAACTTGGTGTTTTCCGATAGATGTATTGATGTATGTTCATTAATTACTACTTAAAATTTGGGTTTAGTGTTTGCCTTTCTTGCCTTTCAGATAGCTAAGAGTAGCCTCAGTTGTACAGATATTCCATGCTATCAATGCCTGGTGCTGAACAGTTCTCTGCAGAGGCAGAAGCATTTGACAAGAGCTATCTGACTGAAGTAATTGGATTTCCATAAGAATTTTTGTCCACATTTATAATCTTTTTTTGAGACTGTTAAGAGCTTAACTCTGTTTAAATTGCCTTTGCTATGCAATATCAGAAAGTTTTGAGGGGATTCTATGAGAATTAAAAGGTACAAAATTGAATTATAGTGCCTATATTTTCCTGTACCTTTCTTTGAAATGTCTGTGTAATTGATGTCTGTGTGATGTTTTCTCAGAACAGTTTCATTGCTTCACTTTCTTCTGAATAATGTTAATTTTAACAAAGGCATTTATCACATTATTAACTGAACAATAATTGCATTAAGTATAAGCTGCACTAAGACAAACCAGTATGAGCACAAGAAGGCAGAAAGATGAGTTGACTGCACAGAAGGGTAATTCCAGGTTGTAAACACCATGAACAAGATTGGAATCCTACTAATCCTCCATGTCTTAACGCTTAGGACAAGTCAGAATTAAAAGATTTGAAAAAAAATCTCATTCAAGAGTCTGACAAAAAGCTTGCAAAACGTGTAATGAAATCTTCACAGACTTTTCTGTAACGGTTAGACATCATATGTGGAAGGTATTGTCCTGTAATGTAAGCAAATACCTTTATAATTGAATTCCATTTTTTTGTGACAAAAAAGCATTTGCGATATTTTACCGTTATGGAAAATGTATTCATTTATTTTTGTCAAAAGACAAACAGGTTTCATGCCAAATAATATTTGAATGTCCCTTTATCTTAAAACCTTTAAAGTTTTAGATAAAAAAAAAAGCTATGTAACCCAGATTCTCAAATGTATGTGGTTGCATTTGGATGCCTAATTCCTGTATTCTGCCTGCTCCATTCTTTCTAATTTGGCAACCGATGTGTTCTAACATTTGTATGTTAGCGTAATGGAAATATATTTATTTATATTATATATAATATATATTTATATATATATTTGTTGTATTTATATATATATATATAAGAAGGATTGTAAAAAAGTTTTGATAAGCTACTCTTTTATTGTACAGGAGTACAATTACTTTACTACTCCTCTTGGCTACACTATTTCTGATACAAGCCACAGTGCCATTGGGTACACTGCATTTCTAATTTATACAAGCACCAACAGCATGCTTACATATATAAGTACTTTATGAGAATAATAAGCACAGAAGTGTAAAAATAGCCCCAGTGACCATTTCATGCCCAGCAGAAATCACATGCACGAGCATGGGCACAACTGTGCTGTCGAGGTACAAAAATCCCTCAGCAATCTCTTTCCACTAATCATCAGTTCTACCTCTGATATATTAAATGCTCAGTGTATCTCTGAATTACATACCAAAGCAGTTAAGCACAGTAGGAAGAGTACTTCTTTTAAAATAGTTGAAATGTCCCAGGTTTGTTTTTTTTATATAAAGCTGTGTAAAACAGACTGTTCAAACTTTTCATCACAGAACAGTTATTTTCTTTTACTCAGGTGTCTCGTCTTACCAGTTGCTGAACTATGAAGACAAATCAGATGTTTCACTTAATGGTAGAAGAGGAAATCAGATAATGGATGATGTTGGTTTTGATATTGCTGGATCAGATTCTATTGCCTTTAAAGCTTCCTTTGGCATAGTGACAAAACATGAGGTTGAAGTACCAACATTACTTAAAGAACTTACTACAAGGTAAATTTTCTGGTTTTCATAATTTTATTTTATATTTCATTTCTTGTTTTCTGGTTCCATAATTATATTTTATACAGTTAGATTGAACCTCTGAAATGCTTAGGTTTGGATTACTTTTAGACAATGAATAGCAGGCACCCGTGATATTCTGTACAACTGAAAATTTGAAATATACTTCAAATTACATTATCTAAATTCAATAGCATCTTTGAATTCAAAAAAACACTGTCTGTATAGTTGCCTTTAAAAAGGTACTTTCAGGATTTATGAGGTGATGACACAGCCTGTAGTGCTGGCACAAATGCCAGATACAGAAGAATATAATGTGACTAGTCTAGGTGTAATTCTTTAGTTTATATTTCAAAAAATGTCCTTGGCCAGTGTTCCCAGTGAATCCCAGAGTTGCACCTCAGTAAAACATTTAATATGTGTGATGAGACATTTGGTATTTTAAAATACATATTATTTCCCTGTAGCTATTCACTAAGCAGTGCACGTACTTTTGTATCTGTTACCTCTCTTGTTCTGGACCTACCTTTTCCCAATTTACGTGCCACCTCTGAACATTATCGTTAATAACTGGAGATGGGGTAGGGAGGAGGTCCTAGTCTTCAGATAAAAATATTCAATGTTACAGGCTAAGAGCCTGAAGAAACTCTCCTACAAACACAGTTATTTAATGACCATTCCATGTTTATTTTTGCTGTAGATTTTTTCAGTTAGAATTGACAGCTATCAGTTAACTAGTTTTTAATCCACTGAGTTTATGCCAGCTTGTATGGGCATCATTTAGGCTTCTAACTGAAACATTCACGGAATCACATACAATCAGAGAATTATAAGTGTTGAAAGGGACCTCAGAAAATCAATATCCTGGCCATATTCTTACCTCAGGAGATTGTGGGCCTTCTTGGCCACAATGGCACATTGCTAGCTCATGGTCAACCTGTGGCGCAGCAGCAGCAGAAGCACAAATGTAGAACATGACAGCCATTGCATTTACTATTTGTCATAAATTCTTTGTGACTGACGTGAGTTAGATAACTTAAAAAAATTACTGATTAGGCCGTGTTGTCAGTTCCTTAGTAAGAAAAGTGTCTGATGGACATCTTTGGAATTTTCCAGGATTTAATTTTTTAGTACCTCTGTCCCCAAATAATAAAAATCAGTATTAAATTTTAAAAGAACCCACCCTCAGTCTGTTGTTTTACTGCTAAGAAACAGAAGTTATGGAGATATATTTACTGATTTAAAATTACTAATTCTGTTAGCTACTTTGTTAATTGCTGGTCGTTTCTGATTTCCTTTCTCTTGATTTTAGAAAAATAAACTTTGATCATTGTCTAGTCCATCAATCAAGAAAAAGTAGATTGGAAATTCTGTGTGTGGTTATGGAAAGTATTAGAACTACAAGGCAGTGCTCCTTAACCGTCCATACTGGAATGCGTGGAGAGACAATGAGGGTAAATATGTTTGATAAAGTTTTGGAACTGGAATGAATAAACATAAAAAACTCCTTTTGATACATCTTACATTGTATTTACTTGCATTTTTACTAATATAAGCTAAAAAAAATCTGAAACAAATCAGTGTTATTGCACTGATGTAAACTTAACTCAAAGTTGATCGTGTGACAGAGGGATTGAAGACACATGAAAGGATGGCTAGACAACAAGCCATTGCTTTCAGTGAAGTCTCATCAAAAACAGTGGAATTTACTACTTCTTGAATTGCCAATAAACATCTAACCTATCTTTCAATACTGCGTTAATCTTGTCTAACACATTGGAGCTTCAGATTGTTACAGTTTCAGGGGTTGTCATCTCACTCCCTGTCTTATGTCCTTCGTCTCTTTCTCTCTTCAGTGTATTTGAATAATTGAACATACAAATCTTCTGCAGTTTGCTCAAAAATAGTATTTATAAATCATTCACATAATTTTCAGTGAGTGATGCAAGCTAATTTAGTATCTCTGTATCAAAATTTATTAAAATACAAGGTTTGTAATATAAAAATCTTTAATTGTGAAATGTTATCTTCCATTTCCTCCTGGCATTATAATTTTCCATTTATACAGTTGGAATATTAATTATTTTAATTTCAATTTCTAACACTTCTTGTTTTGATGCTTTTCTAAATTACAGTTTCACATTATTGAAGATCAGAATTCTAAAGGGCGGGACAAAGCCATTGTATTTCCTGCGCATACAACTATTGCCTTTAGTGTATTTGAACTTTATATTCATTTGGATGGTAATTTTGGTGAGTTACTGTTGTCATTACTGCAAATCCTTACGATGGCCTGATTTTTTTTAAACAGTCTTCTTGCTCTTGATATACATAAGCTGCAATTTTGTACAATGCCATGTCTTAATTTTATGCATGTAAGTAGTCCGACTTTCTAATGGAAACTGTTTTCAAAGAGCTAAACAAGACAGGAACTAGTCTGTCAGGGAACCATTTTAAAAGTTAAGGGCATGGAACAAAAATTCACTTCCTTATACTTCTAGCCTGTAAGAAACAGCCCTAGGACACCATCTGATCAGTTTTGCATAAACTAGGCAAAATAAAAAGACCGGAGTAAGAAAGAAAACATGCAGATTTTCTAAATTAAACTAATGCTTTTTTCTGTTGGGGCTTTAATTTCAGTCTGATGCATCATTACTGCATATGGATGTCTGAAGAAACTTTGGAAGAAATAATCTCAGTTACTGAAAACTAATAAATAAAGAAATGCATAGGTCCTGTAAATTTTTCTCCTTTTGGGGAAAGGTTAATGCTTATGCATTTACAATATTTGCGCTAATTAAAATGTAGCCTATAATGTTTTCAATGGTTTTTTTGTAATAATAAAATCACTATTAGGATTTGATTTAGTTCTTGATATCATCATATGCAAAACTCCCCACTGAGTAGAGTAATGTTAAAGTAATAACCATCAGATTTACACGTACTCAACTACAGGAATATCTGCAAGAGTCACTCACGTGTTTCAGGAATTGCTTAACTCTCTAATACGTGGCTTTCTATAAACAACAAGATAAAAGGACCTTATCTGGGAAGCTACCTCAGCAGATCACTACGGCACTGTGTTTTTGAAGTTGCAAATAACTTTTTACCCTTTGACATGTGCAGTATAAACCTTCCCTGGCAGGAATTCTACAATGTTATTCACCTTTCTATTGGATTGTGAGATACCTTTAGCCATCTCTTAAATATACCCTAAATAGCCTCTAAACCAGGCACAATTACTGAATTGAAAGCAAGAGAGATAACACATTATGGAAATTCTTTATATTAACTTCCAGAATGTAAAACATTTTGGAAGTGTTTCTGTTTTACTGTTTATGCAATGCTATACATACATGCACAATGAGTTTGCTGAAGTCATGATGAGTGAAATAATCAGTGAAGCAGGTTTGCATAATTAATGGGATGTCTCATTTGATAATAGAAGCTAGAGAGCAGTGGCTAACAGGACAATGTCTACTTGGAGGCCTGTATCTATGTATCTACTGGAATCCCCCAAGGATCAGTGCTGGGATCAGTCCTCTTCAATCTATTCATTAATGACTTGGATGAGGGATTAGGGTGCACTGTCAGCAAGTTTGCTAATGACATGAAGCTGGATAGGATCACTGACACCCAGCAGACTGTGCTGCTATTCAGCAAGACCTGGACAGGCTAGAGAGCTGGGTAAGAACATCTGGGTAAGAACAACCCCAGGTACCAGTATAGGTTGGGGACTAACCTGATGGACAGCAGTGAAGGAGAGAGGGACCTGAGGGTCCTAGTGGACAGCAAGATGACTATGAGCCAGTAAACTGCTCTTGTGACCAAGAGGGCAAATGGCATCCTGGAGTGCATCAGAAGGGGGATTCTCACTCCCTACTCTGCACTGCTGAGACCATACTGTGTCCAGTTCTGGGCCCCTCAGTTCAAGGACACAGAACTGCTGGAGGGTGTCCAGCATGGAGCAACAAAGATTATGAAGGAAGTAGAACACCTCCCTTATGACGAAGGGCTGAGGGAGCTGGGTCTCTAGCTTGGAGAAGAGGAGACTGAGGGGTGAC
>VZRI01004671.1:786466-796633 GCA_013397515.1 Upupa epops
CCGTTATGGGCCGGCTGTGGGATTCTCCGCCGCCGTGTCTCCTGAGAGGTGGCTGCGATACTGGGAAGGTGTCCTTGCCTTCAGCTGAGGAGTCGCGCAGGGTTACACCCTTAAATCTGCGGTACTAATGGAAAGGTTTGAATTCTTTGTGAGTTTGCTTTTGGTAGTAATTTGTTTAATATCGTAACATTGAAGACATAAGCCTGTCTATTTCTGGGTGAAGCTTCACGAAATGTGATTTTGCAGCTGCTGAAATGCAGAAATGCTCGGAATGCCTGCGTTAAGTCTCAGAACTCTGGTTTTGTTTGCTCATTGTAATAGAGATGCTGCATCTCACTGGAAACAGCCAGGGATGGTCGTACTATCACGGTCAACCACATTTCTCTTTCGACGCCTAAGTAGGGCTGGTTGTCCCTCCAGATCAGATCATATGCTGTGCTCGTGTTCATCTGGTTTGGCAGTATCCTTTGTTCTCTCATTCTTTGGAGCTTTACGTGTGCTTTGGTCTATTCAGAGTTTGAATGTGGACTGGTGTGAAACTCAATTAACATCATAAAACGTCTATAAAACGTGGGCCATATTACAAGGATTGTGTGTACTTGCCGTGAGTTGAGGTGCACAGAGCATAGTCTTTGGATTTTTCAGGGCAAAAATATGTCTATGTATATCGGCCTCCCAGTGAAAGATAACAGTTTTACTAGAATTAAATATGTATTTTATAATACTCCTCCACAGTAAATGTGGATGCAGCACACATGTAAGAAAAAAATGTGGTTATGAAAAAATTAATGAGTACGAGTTTATTTTCTGAAAAGAATGGATGCTGTCACCTTTGCTCCTATGACCAAAAATTTTACTGTAGCAAAGTGTCACAAACAATGAGCCCTTGTGATAGTTGATATAAATTTCTCACTTGAGGTCTGTTATTTAGTACAGTAAATACTTAGCAGTAATTGAATGCTGTACACCCACAGTGGGTGATAAATAACAACACATAACTGACTTCTGCTAGAAGTCGTCTGTAACAGCAAACTGCGGAACAGCTGCTCCTACATTTCAATATTATGGTGTAATAGTGAAATTTTAAAGTGTCTACTATCTATCTTTTTAGCCAGAAATAGAACACAGTACTTCTTGTCATTAATGGTAGAACGTGAGCAGCAAAGGAGCATGTTAGCGTTGCTGAAGTTATAGGAAACACTTAGGCTTTGCCTTCTTTAAAAGCAAACCAGCAATACAACTCTCTTTTCCTCTCAAAAATGCAGCTGAGAATTTGTGTAAATTAGTTAAACTCTTACCAAACATAGGGCCTGTTTACCCAATTTAAATCAGAAGAGGCATGTTTTTGTTCTGTGGATTGCTTTTGTAAGGCACTTGCAGGCTGTTCAGGCCTTTTGTTTCTTTTTCCAATGCTATCATAATGTGAGACTGGAATAATCTTACCAGTTGTGGTCCCTTTTTATCAGAATTGGATTCTTGACCAATGCACTGCAATGCATGCACTTAGGAGGTAGCAGCAGCAGCACAGAGTTAAAGGTATACAATGCAGTATTATGAAGAAACCCCCAGTAGTGCATTTTCTAAATTGCATTTTGTGAGACAGACTTTCAGTACAGTTCACAGGCTCACAGAACACGAGGGGTTGGAAGGGACCTTGAAAAATCATCTAGTCCAATTCTCCTACTGGAGCAGAATTACCTCTTAGCCTACTAACCTGCAAACTACAGTTGTTTCATGGCTGCATGTTCTTTGGGTGTAAGTGGTGATGGTCTTAAACTTTTTGACTTAGTGTTAAAGCTTGTAAAGACTTAATATAAACAATATGAAGCCATTAGCTAACTTCTGAGATGTGTTACCTGATTGAGCTTCCTGTGTTACAGTACTAGGTGGCTGCAGCTTGCTCTTTCACCATCGCGATTCTTAGGTGATATGCACCACTTTGTCATATTACTAGGTAGGCTGAGTTCTTGGCCTTGCAATTACAGTCATTCCAACCCCTGAGCCAAGAAGGAAGTTTGGTGTCCAGTTGTAAAATAGAGGGAGAACCTGCTTCTATTGTACAGCTGACCTAGACTTTAATGGGCCAATGTGATTGTCATTTGGTAGGCAAAATGGCTTGCATTTAGTAATATTAGAAACTGGTGTTTTTTCCAATGCATGGTGAATTCTATGAAATAGCTATTTAAAGAAAAGGGAATAAGAACAAACAAGAATGCTAATATGATTTAATTCAAGAGGGCTTGTGACAATAGTTTATTTTGTGGTGTGATGCTGCATAGAGTTCGGATGTTTGTGCCTGTGTGTAAACTAAAGAAAAGGGAAAGAAGTCTACCTGAAAAATACACTCCAGGTGAGATTGGTTGTTTGGAGGTATATAATTTATCAGTCCTTGAAACGGGATTCCTTGCTGGCTTAATTACAGTTTAATTTTGCTCTGGAATGGAATATAGTGAAAACTGAAATACTTGCATCTGAAAAGAATGACACTACATGTAGTGTCAGTCCAGTTACAGAGAAGCTCTGGCCTTTAGACTTTGCAGATTGTTTACTTCCTGGTGTGTTACAAGAATAGTTTAATGTTTCCATTTTTTAGAAAAGTTTTAGCGCACAAACAGCTGAATTAAACTTAGCTTTCTTTTTCGTGTTTTTTATCTCAATAGGTTGGCAGCCTCGGTGGTTTGTTTTAGACAATGGAATATTGTCATACTATGATTCACAGGATGATGTTTGCAAAGGCAGCAAAGGAAGCATAAAGATGGCGGTGTGTGAAATAAAAGGTAAAAGTTAATAGAGTTTTGCTTGAAAAAATTTTAGCTGCCAGGTGAACAATTAAGATCACCCAGCATGTGTCTTACATCACAAGCTTTTCCTCCTCTGTTTTTATTTATATGTAGTCCAATGTGAATGTTTCATGATTGACAAACCATCTTCAAAAATGGTAAGAAGGAGGATGCAGGTAACTGTAGACCGGTCAGGCTCACCTCCATTCCAGGAAAGATGATGAAACAATCTGTCCTGGATGCTGTCTCTAGGCACATAATGGACAAGAGAGTCATTAGAGACAGTATGGCTTCACCAAGGGGAAGTCATGCTTGGCCAGCCTGATAGCTTTTTATGAGGGCATAACTGGGTGGATAAATGATGGCAGAGTGGTAGATGTGGTCTATCTTGACTTCAGTAAGGCATTTGACAGTCTCACTTAGCACCCTTGCGGCCAAACTGAGGCAGTGTGGACTGGATGATTGGGTAGTGAGGTGGATTGTGAACTGGCTGTAGGATAGAAGCCAGAGAGTAGTGGTTAATGGGACAGGTCTAGTTAGAGGCCTGTATCTGGAGTATTGTGTCCAGTTTGGGGCCCCTTAGTTCAAGAAAGACACATTGCTGCTGGAGGGTATCCAGCGTAGAGCAACGAAGATGATGAAGGAAGTAGAACACCTCCCTTATGAGCTGGGTCTCTTTAGCTTGGAGAAGAGGAGGCTGAGGGGGGACCTCATTAATGTCTATAAATATGTGAGGGGTGAGTGTCAGGAGGATGGAGCCAGGCTCTTCTTTCTCAAGGTCATAGAGTGATAGGACCAATGGGCAGTGGGTGCAAGCTGGAACAGAGGAGGTTCCATATAAATATCAGAAGGAATTTCTTCATAGTGAGGTTAAAGGAGCACTGGAACAGGCTGCCTGGGGGGATTGTGGAGTCTCCTTCTCTGGAGATGTTCAAGACCTGCCTGGATGTGTTCCTGCGCGACTTGGTCCAGGTGATCCTGCTGTGGCAGGGGGATTTGACTAGATGATCTTTTGAGGTCCCTTCCGATCCCTAATGATTCTGATTCTAAGAAATGGTAAATGTGGATTGTGAAATGGTGTAAAAGTTAATATGATTTTAGCAATTTGAGCTCTGCTTTGAGATTTAGAACCCACTGTATGTTCCTTTTTAAATAGTGGTGTGCAAGTGGCTCATGCCTCAAGTGCCCAAGGCAGTGACTGAAAAAGGAGGAGATTGATGTAAACCATAGATGTTTAGTCTTTTATTCTTTCCTGAGATATTTATACTTTTGTCCCTGCTAGCAGCTGCTTAAATGCATAGGTGATGGATGCTTTTAAATAGATAAGTGAGCTCCTATTCTACTCAGACTGTGAGTTTAGCCTTTTGTCTACCTCCTTCGATAAAGGTCAGGCAATCTCTCACAGTGCTTTCAACTCTTGACCCCTTTCCAGTACCCACAGGTCACTTGTCTTGCTATGTAGGTACCTCTATATTATAACTTGTGACTTTCTATTTTATATAGGCCACTAAGTATTTTTCATGTGCTAACTCCTTGTTACTTTTTCCTTGGCACAGACAGAACCTATGATATAAAGCAGAACATCCCATTTTGTGGTTATTCCAGTTGTTTGTTTTGATCGTAGCCTTTGTTTTGCTGAAGGAGGTATAATAGTTGACATCCAGATTTAGTGAAATTTCCTGCATCCATGGCATCCACGTGGGAAGTGGGTCAAGAGGAACTGCAGTTGTAACATGACGTTCAACTCAGTGTTCAGTTAAAGCTGTAATACAGAATACAATGGACTGTAAACAAAAGCCACTTCTGTTCTTGGTTCTAGGACTCTGACTTGAAGCCACATTATGTGCAGCAGTGCCACTATTTCTCTTTTTGGCCTAGTCCACTATATATAGTTGTCCTTCAGTGTGCCGTGTTTAGATGAATTATTACAGATTCGGTATGTTGTTAGTGCAGAAAGGGAGCCCCATTGTACTTGAGTCTAGCCACTGTTCTTGTGTTGGCTTGAATGTGTGCTGGGGAGAATGGTTGAGCAGCTGTGAATGTTTTGTTAGTTAGCAGTGATATGTTATGATGTACTCTAACATATTTATTACAATCCCATAGTAAAGTACCTTAATCAGTATTAATAGTTGTTAGTGAGTTGATTTTTTTTTTTTTTATTTTCCCCAAATGATTTTTTTTCTTTCCCATCATAAGTTCATACAACAGACAACACAAGAATGGAACTAATCATCCCAGGGGAACAGCATTTCTATATGAAAGCAGTGAATGCAGCTGAAAGGCAAAGGTGGCTGGTAGCACTGGGGAGTGCAAAAGCCTGTTTAGCAGACACCAGAACTAAAAAAGAAAAAGGTATGACTGACTTGCCTAGAGCATATACAATTGTGCCATTTAAGTGCTTGTTTTCACATAAAGATTGTGTGAGTATTGTGGTAGGAAGTCAGTATTTTTATCTTTAAGTATAAATACTTTTTTTAATCATCTGTGTGGTAATTTCCCCTGTTATGTTTGGATTAGAGATTACCTATATTGACCATGTCTACCTTAAGCTGAAATACCAACAACTTCCTGTTACTACAGCAACTGTCTGTAGGTGTTCTGAAGCCATTTCATTTCTGCAGTTTTGAATTTTTTTTTGTGCAGTTACTATTGCTTTCCATAATTCTTCTTGGATGGCTTGATGCAGCCATTTCCAGCCACACTGATGGGTGTAAATTTTATCCTTTAATTTTCTCTGCATTACATTGCTGCTAAGAAACTTAAGTTTTATCTTTCTTAGTAGTGTGCTTCTTTCTCAGTGGTCACTAATTTAGCACCAGTTGTCTGGAAGTACAAAACATTGCCTACTTCAAGTGACTAATTGCAGAATAAGATCTCCTCAAAATTAAGTGAAAGTTTAAATGAATGTATAAATTTATATTTAAATGCAGTTGAAAAATGTTAAAAAAAAGGCATACATATACTGTCATAAATTGAAATTTCTGTTATTTTTTTTCCAAGAAATAAGTGAGACCAATGAATCTCTTAAAACCAAAATGTCCGAACTTCGTCTCTACTGTGATCTTTTAATGCAGCAGGTTCATACAATACAAGAATTTGTTCACCATGATGAGACTTGCTCTCCTCCAAGCACTGAGGTATAGAATTTCTGGAATTGTATTGTAGAACATAATTATATAATACATCTAACATTTCTGTTGATACCTTATGCCTTTTTCATCTACCTAAAGTTGGGAAGTTTTAAACAAAAGTCAGTTTTGAGTACTTGTATGTATGTAGGTAAGACTGATTGTGATTATATGTGTGTGAAGTACCTGATGATTTAATTGTAATATGCACTAGGAAGCAATTATGTTAGAGCAATTTGGTTAAAAGGCCAGAAGTGCTGCCATATGAGTTATGCAATAATTTGTCTATTATGGACACAATAGTTGAAACAATCTTGTGTATCCATTCCTCCTTCCCTGTGTAGGGGGGCATTCCATTTTGTTACCAGTGAAAGCTAGTTTTGTTGGTATTGAAAACTGCACTGTCGCCCTGAGCAAGTTGAATTATTGTACTATTTCTGCTTTTAATTGAAAGTACTGGAAATGATGAGTAGCTTCATTCTTTGCAATCTTGAGAAGTGTGTGGACAATGTTGTTGTCCAATTAGAGCAAAGTCACAACACAGCAAATTACCAGTTTACTGCAAGGTGAAACTGGCCTGCAGGGTCCTCACACTGGAGCCATAAAGCTGTTTGCACACTGTGCTGCTGCTCAGTAGTTTCACTGAGACAATCTTTGCAGTAAAAGGGTGACAGCATTGTTGGCTGATATCCTAAAGAAATTCAGATGTAAAAAAGAAATTAAAATTCTGTCACAGTTGCTTATATTAGTAGAATTTGGATATGCAAATTTGATTTAAATAAAATAGGATAAGGAAGTTTGTAGTGGTAAAGAAGGGAAATTAGCATGTGTGGGAGTGGTGGTGAGATAGAATTGTAATTTTTGGTGGTTTTTTTTCTTGCTTATGCTTGTACTCTTACTTATTTTCAGAACATGAATGAAGCTTCCTCCTTGCTTAGTGCCACATGTAATACATTTATCAACACACTGGAAGAATGTGTGAAGATTGCTAATGCCAAGTTTAAGCCGGAAATGTTCCAGCTGCCTCATCCTGATCCCTTAGTTTCTCCTGTGTCACCGTCACCTGTCCAAATGGTTTAGATATTTTGAAATATTATCATATCCTAAGTGTCATGCTTTAGTTGGCTGAGGGGAAGAATGGCAGAAGACTATGCTATTGCTATGATGTCAGCAGTTCAGATCTTGACTCTATTACAATTAGTATTGGTCCTAAATATAAATCGATTTTTTATTCTAAGTCTTTGTTTGCTAGCCTTCGTATAATGAGGGTAATTTACCATACATGATAATTTGTAATGTATCTAATTTGTAACCGAATGAGGTTTAACTTTTTTCTCTGGTCAGTTGTTTCTTTGGCTTTTAGCTGTACATTGACCTTAAAGATTTCATAACCTTGCCTCTTGTTTAAACAGTAAGTGCCTTGTGGCTTGAAGCAAGATCTTTAAGTATATGAAGATTAATGCAAACATTTTGAATTAACATGCCCGTATTTAACAAAAAGATAAATAATGGAGAAAACAACTTGTGTAATGCTTCAATACTAATTATTTCTAGTTCCCTTAGATTGACTGTGTGTGGAAGACATCTTCAATGTCTTCTCAGTTGTATTTGTGGATTCCAAGATAAAGTATTGTGGGATTTTATTGCGGAAGTACCTTTCTTTGCATTCAAATATACCTTCTTATCTGTAATCAATATACTTACAAAGCTGATAATTATTGATTAAAATTAATACATTTCTATGATACTTACAGAGATTTCACAGTGATATCAGAGAGGCCACAAGGAATCAAGAGACAGAATTTGATCTGTCACTTGATAAAGGACAAAGTTCTAATGTTTCTATGTATCATAGCAATTAACAGATGGCTGTACGAGTAACATAGGTGCAAAAGAGTGAATTTTGTAGAGGAACTACGTAGGATTTTTTGTAGTAAACTATTTCCTGTTGAATGCTTTAACTTCAAATAATGATGGAAGTCCATCTGTTTTATGTAGCTAAATCCAACTTTAACTAAGAATGGTTGCATTTAATTAAAAATACTTTCTCTTTTTGTAGATATTATGAATAAAGTAAAAATTAATGTAGGTATGCATATTATTCTTAAAAGTTTGTGACATTTTTGGTGTGGTCTGTTGTTTGGATTTTTTTCCTCTAGATGAAGCGTTCCATTAGCCACCCTGGTCCTTGCTATTCAGAAAGGTAATTTTCTATTTCATTGAGCTGTTTGCTTATGTCTCAGAAAATGTCCCTGAACTTGCTTTCATTAAAATCAAAATGTGAGAATAATTACTTGCTTGGTGAGAGAAAAGGATTAAACAGCAGAAATTGATCTAATTTTAGAAACTAGTGATGCACGTTATTAGTGCACGCATCACGTTATATAGATGCTGTTTCTGATATACCATAAAAACTTCTTCATGCTAGAAACTGTGTGCAGACTCTGAGACAGTAATGATATTACAGAGATTGAAACACTAAGGTACTTTTTAGATCAGTATTTCAGAATCTTGAATTATTTTCTGCATGTGAAGATTGTATTTTAATGTCTGTTTTCAGACTTTGTGAAAATTAAGGATGTCCTGCTGAGTGCCATTTTTAGTTTACTATGAGGAAAAGCATTGATACTAACAGTTAAACAAATGTGCTTCAAATTTTAAATAATTTGGGTGCTTCATCTAGTGTGAGTTGTTATGGATTTTGCTTACTGATATATTAATTTCTTTTGTAGAAATAATCCCTCTGTGAAAGAACCAGTTTCTTCCATTCACAGATACTCACAGCGGCGCAGAAGAACATACTCAGATACAGAATCTTACAGTGATGCTCACTTTGAAGATTCTCAGAGTAAGTTTGGAAGACTGGTGATTTTCTTTTGTATCTTTCTGTTTACAACAGCTGTTCTAGCATTGGTATCAGGAGGAGGAAAAATATCTACTCAAATGTTCTGGTTTTAAGATAGCTTTATAAAAGCACTGGTGTAGTTTATGTGTATGATTTTTGCTGGCTTGCACTCATTGAAATGGATCTTACAGGTGGAATAGTTGTACTAAAATCAATGGAGCTACTGGCAAGGTAAAAGACTTAACTAGAAAAGGGATGTTTGTGCTAGTAGAATCTTACAAGAATGGAGTTCTGGTGAGGAATGTAGAATGTTGTTTGCCACCTGATGCTTGTAACGAAGCTTTCCTTTCAGTGAGAGTAGCAAGGAGTAATTTCCACCTAGTGTGTTGCAGGAGCATGTTTCAACTCATTGGCTACTTCCCTTTGATAAAGAGTAGTGCCATTGTGTTTGATAGAGAAGAGTGCAGCCTTGCCAATAATAAATAAAAACAGCCCCAAAAATTAAGGTGATCAGATCACAGTATTTTTTCTATTGCATGGTTCTACTTGAATTAGTGATTAGTAGCCAGTTCTTCTGGGTTTTTAGTTCTTTGATTTTTGCTATTATTTTTACTTTATCACACCTCTCAGAGAGACTTTTTTAATTTGACTAGTTTCACTTTAGTCTTTCTTCATTTTGGAGTGCTTTTTTTCTCATTTGGATCAAAAATACCGAAGGTCTGTGCATTTCTGAAAGCCCAAAGTATCCACAAAGAGGTACCAATGTGTCACATTGTATAAAATAAAGTATTTGCACCTTCACACCATTTCCTTGGTTCTCTGCTCACATATTGCAGGGAGACCACCCCTTTTGCATGTTACTCATCAGCTACCAGCGTAGAGATGGCTAGCATATGTACCAAACTAATAAGTTTTTAGTTTGAATTGTTATTCATTGTCTTATTGATGATATATCTGCACATCACTCTGGCTTCCTATAATGTAAGGCTGTTGTTGTTAACATGTTATTTTCTGGTGTTGGTTACTCAGTCAGACTGGTTTCATTACTTCTAAGAGGAGCCTTTACCTTTGCTATCACCACTGCTTTTGGTTTTTTACTGTCTAACTAGTTTCTAGCCCAGTTTCTCTCTTTTTGGGTTTTTTGTTTTCTTTTACCATGTTAAAAACTACTTCTGCTACCTTCTCATTTCCTTCGCTTTTTTTTCTCTTTCCTAGTAGTTAGCTTAGCAGTGACATAATTATTGAGGCCAGAAAAGACCTCCAATATCATCAGGCCCAGCCTATGACCTAACATCATCACAATAAGCTAGACCATAGCTAGACAAGTCTTTTTTTAAACATGTCCAGGGAAGGCAACTCCACCACCTCCCTGGGAAGTACATTCCAATGTCTAACTGCCCTTTCCATGAGGAAG
>VZRI01004672.1:7737-23903 GCA_013397515.1 Upupa epops
ATCTGCTAACCAACACCCTTCTGATCTCCCCGAGGATCCTGTTGGCCCACTTGGCCACCAGAGCACATGAGTGGGTTTGAATACCATGCGAATGAGGAGATTCATTCCCTTGCCTTGAGTTTCATGGATTTCTGTGCCTTCTGCCTGTGTGGGTAGGGAGAAGTGGTTTCCTGTTCCGCACTGTATGGAGGGCCAGACAGAAGAGGCATGGCTGGAAAAGTGGGAGGGAGCTGTGACAAGCTGTCCCTTACAGCATGTGAGACCCCCCTGTCTGGATCATCTCGATTGCCAGGTACTGGGCTGCTGACACTGGCTCTCACCTTCCCCTGCTCTGCTCCACCGACAGCGAGAGCCGTCTCACACTCACGGCGAGTGTTAGGAAAACAAGACAATGAACCAGGACGTGCTCCAGCAGCTGAAGGAGCTGAGCGAGCTCCAAGGCCCGTATGAGTCTCCACACAGCATCAGTAATGAAGGATTGCTCTTCCCGTGAGGGGAGAGAGCGCCAGGACCTCTTTTCTGATGGTGAAATAAAGCAGACTCCTTCTGGAGCCGTCGGGAAAGCCATTGTTCATTTGTCGGGGCGAGCGGCACAGACGCCATCCCTTTGTTAAGTAGCTCTCGAAATGTTTGCTCCTTGGCTCTTGCAGTCAGAGCCTGTGTGATTGCCAGCTGTGAACAGCAGCCAGGAAACCCCCCTCCCAACCCCAAGGAGGCTGACAGAGTGCACAGCGCTTAGGACACGGATACGGAGATATAAATGGGCTGCTGGTTCCAACCGCTGGAGGAGGAGAATGGGGGGAAAGTCCAGGCTCCCATATTCTGCTCCTAAAATTCAATGGAGGGGCTCGGGTTGTTCTAGAGCATGAAGAGATCTTGATTAGGAGAGAAGATCCATGTGTGGAAGAGGAAGGGCAGCCTTGGTGGCAAGGCCTAGCAAAACCCCTGTTGACTGCAGTCGCAGCGTGCTTTGGGTCAGCGTGCCCGGGCAGAGAGCCCGGCAGTGGGAAAGAACAGGGCAACTCGTTCAGATAGAGGGGGACTGCGTTTGTGGTGAGAGAAGATCCAAGCCAAAGCTCTTGGAGGTATTAAGATCACTTGGCTACTGTCTTGAAGCACTCTGGGGAGGAAACTGAGTAACAAGTGTCTCGTAGGTCTCTCTTCTACTTGCATTCATAGAATCCTCAGGGATCAGAAGGGACCTGGAAAGATCATCCAGTCCAACCCCCCTGCCACAGCAGGATCACCCAGACCCAGTGGCACAGGAACACAGCCAGGCGGGGCTGGAACGTCTGCAGAGAGGGAGACTCCACAACCCCCCAGGCAGCTTGTTCCAGTGCTGCATCACTCTCCCTGTGAAGATTCCATTCCTGCTGCCCTCATCAGGACCATGAACATGGAATGACAGCTAAAAGGACAGGAGCTTTGGCACTGACTCGATAGTCCTTGAATTTTCACCACGGGTCACCCTGTTTCCCTCTGTGTTTTGGTTTTTAAAACAACCACTGATTTCCCTAGAGACCCCGGCATCCTTCCCACCACAGGGAATGTTTTCTCATGCAGCCGGCATCTACAACAGAAGCCAGAGGACTTGCTTAGGTGGAATGGTACATCCCCATTCCCAACCCAGGGCAGTCTTTCTGGGCAAGGTAGGCCGGTCTGTGGCACCCCAGGTGTA
Organism: Upupa epops; assembly: GCA_013397515.1. Lineage (NCBI taxonomy): Eukaryota > Metazoa > Chordata > Aves > Bucerotiformes > Upupidae > Upupa > Upupa epops. The sequence goes on from VZRI01004672.1 coordinate 9,416, forward strand.
GGAGCAGAGCACTTCCAGGTTCTCCCGTTGCATTTGACCTCAATATATCGTTCCCTGTCTGTTGGAGGGGGACTCCCTTGCGCTTGCCATTCCCACGGGCTGGGGTTGTCAGTTGGGAGGGCAAATAAGCAGGCCAGCTGGCACACCTCTTGTCTCCTCGATTCCCTCTGGATGAGATTTCCCTTGGGAAGGTGATGATTTAATCACATCCACAATTTTCACTTCAGGTCTTCTGAGTTGAGAAGAACTTCCACGTTGCTGCTCCTCTCTTTGCTGTTGTCTGTCTGACTCTGCTCAGTGCCTTCTATTAAGCTCTACCTGAGCAAAGAAAGGTCAATGGGAAAGGAAGAGGTGATTGGTAGCCAACAGGGCTTCACCAGAGGCCAATCCTGCCCAACTCGTTTGATGGCCTTTCTGATGGCCTCACAGCAGCACTGGGCGAGGGAAGAGCAACCGACGTCATCTCCCTGGACTCGTGGCAAGCGTTTGGCACTGTCCCGCACGACATCCTGGTCACTGAACTGGGAAATCTTGGACTTGATGAATGGACCACTCGCTGGGTCATGAGTTGGCTGGATGGTGGCACTCTGGGAGCTGTGGTCAACGGCTCAAGTCCAAATGGAGAGTGGTGATGAGTGGAGTCCATCAAGGGTCAGTACTGGGACCAGTGCTGTTTAACATCTTTGTCAGTGACACTGACAGTGGCACTGAGTGCCCCCTCAGTGAGTTTGCTGGTGACACCGAGCTGTGTGGGGTAGGGGACACCCTGGGGAGAAGGGAGGCTGAACAGAGGGACCTGGACAGGCTGGAGAGGGGGCCCAGTGCCAACAACATGAGAGTGAAAAGGGCCAACTACAAGGTCCTGCCCCTGGGTCGAGGCAATCCCAGGCACAGATACAGGCTGGGTGGGGAACAGAGTGAGAGCAGCCTTGAGGGGAAGGACTTGAGGGTGTTGGGAGATGAGAAACTCAGCAGTAGCTGGCAGTGTTTGCTTGCAGCCCTGGTCTAGTGGGAGATTTCCCTGCTGATGGCAGGAGGGTTCAAACAAGATGATCTTTGAGATCTTTTCCAACCTGAACCATTCCATGAATCTATGAAAGTAAAAACATCCTGCAGCTGGTTTAGGGTTGGGAGGAAGCTTGGGGCTCGTACGTGCTTGAGCTCCATGGGATGACAGCGGCAGCACTCAAGAACCCTCGGTCACCCCGTATGCCCAACTTCTTCATCAGCTAACCTGTGTCCAGCGGCTGGTGCTCACAGGGAATGTAATTCTTTACTCTCAGGGTCACTGAAAAAGCAAAGGAAGATTTATAACGAGATCAGCTAAACCTCAGCCAACCGCTTTGGCGCGGGGAAGGGCTGTGTTTTTCAGAACAGCTTTTCAGCATTCCAGCCTTAGTGAGAGGTATGAAAATGGCAGGTTTGAAATGACCAGATGGGTTTTCGCCTAAAAAAAGTAATAGATGACCTGAAAGGGGAAGATGAGGTCTGAACTCAGGCTTCTAGGCTACAACCGTCATCTCAGCAGCTAATGGATGTGCTGCTGCCATCTAGAACGACTAGGGTTGTGTGATTAATGCTGCTCAGTTGCAGCCACAGTGTATTTATCACTTTCTCCATCAGCTTGATACCATTCGTGCAGCATCACTGTAAACGGCGGAGGAAGGAGAACAAGGCTGACTCATCTGGTGGCTTTGCAGAGAACGATACGGCAGCGCCCTCCTCAAAGCAGAAGCTTCCGAGAGAACTAAACTCATGGTTTCATCTGTTTCATTTCCAGCTCTATTATTTGCTTAAAGTCCTGAGCAGCAGGTCCTTTTGGTGTTGTCTGCTATTGCAGGCAGGAACTCTGACTAGAGAAGTTCTTGCTTTCAGCTTCAAGTTGCTTGTTACAACATGACCCTCCTCTCCTTCATCCATCTCAGTTATTGAAAGCCTGGGGATCTAACGCTGGTCACTCATAGCAGTCTAATGGGACTACCTTGGGTTCAAAGTCTGTGCTGGGTGGATGGGATGATTCAACTGCTTCTCTTCCTCTTCTGTTGAGTAAACACCAGTTAAATGAGATTATGAAGAAGCTCTAGAGAGAGATGTGGTTCTTCTCCCCCTCTACTCTGCACTGATGAGACTGTATCTGGAGGACTGTGTCCAGTTCTGGGCCCCTCAGTTCCAGAAGGACACAGAGCTGCTGGAGGGTGTCCAGCGTAGAGCAACGAACATGATGAATGAAGGAGAGCAGCTCCCTGATGAGGAAAGGNTATTTGGTACCCAGGGAGGGTACCAGAGCACTGGCACAGGCTGCCCAGGGGGGTTGTGGAGTCTCCTTCTCTGCAGACGTTCCAGCCCCGCCTGGCTGTGTTCCTGTGCGACTTGGTCTGGGGGATCCTGCTGTGGCAGGGGGATTGGACTGGATGATCTTTCCAGGTCCCTTCTGATCCCTATGGATTCTCTGATTCTATGTGATGGTGTTGGGTCACAATCTTTTTCCTTTACTTTATAACCATTTTTTAAGGAGCTGCATAAACACTCCCATCACAGGAAAGCCCTTCCCTGCTTTTCCTGCAGACATGTTTAAGGAGGGAATTAATTAAAGCTGAGGAATTACTGAAACTCTAATTATTTCTGTGCACTGTTGTCCTGTTCAAAGTAGCCAGGGCCCAGCTGGCTGCCTCACACCCAGTCACCAGGGCTTCATCTGATGCCACCGTTGCACTATAAGAGTATCCTGGATCTCCCTCACCCATCATCCGAGAGGCTCTGATCCCATAAGGTGCAGCTCACCCAGCTCCAGGTGAGGCAGGAGAACGCAGAGGCACTCAGCACCGTGGGGATCAAGCCCAGAAAGCTTCTGCTCCTGTAAACACGTAATTGCCTGGCTCTGCTCCTCTGCCAAGAGAGCTGACAGGAAAGGTATTTAAAGATCTGGTTAAGATTCCGTAGTTTGTGCCTCGGCGTTTGCTAAGCTCATTACAGCCAGGGGATGGAATTCCTCAGCACATTCAACATTTTTATTGTTCTTCTTCTCTGAGCTTTTCTAACCTAATAGAGAATGACTGATCGCGCTGGTGATCCAAGAGAGATGAGGTGTAGGAATCGTAGCAGCCCGAGCACCATAGCAATACTGTGACTACCAGTTTGGCTAGTTTGTCAAGCAGGCTGATCCAAGGAGGGATTAAGAGGATTTTGGTTTCCATTTTTTAAGTTGAATGGGCTGGGACAGAAGCCTTTTACTGTGAACAGGACAGAGTATTTAGAAAAGCAGTAAAAATAGACTGCACCAGGGGTGGATTTTGAGCAGGATCATAGAATCCTTGGGGAAAAGGCAGGACCTCGAAAGACCATCCAGTCCAATCCCCCTGCCACGGCACATTTGATTGATGTTTGATCTGAACCAGCACACACACCTCTCAGAATGTAATCCATCCTGGCAATCAGTTGTTCCAGGACTGGGTTTTTCCCATGACTTGCTGGACAATGGCTGGGGGATGCCCTGCAGGAGGCTGTAAAGAACAAGGAAAGATGGGATGTCATCAGTGGCCACTAAAGATCCCCCCCTCACCACCAAAGTGGGGATGCTGGGTGGTTCTGTACTCTCGGCTCCTATTACAAATGATTTTGACCTCATTCCTGTCTCTAAATCTGTGAGGGGTGGGTGTCAGGAGGATGGAGCCAGGCTCTGCTCAAGGGCATCTGGTGACAGGACAAGGGGCACTGGGTGCCAGCTGGAACAGAGGAGGTTCCCTATCAATCTCAGCAGGACCTTCTTCCTAGGGAGGGTACCAGAACACTGGAACAGGCTGCCTAGGGGGGTTGTGGAGTCTCCTTCTCTGGAGACGTTTGAAACCATCTGAACTTGGTCTGGGTGATCCTGCTGTGGCAGGGGGATTGGACTGGATGATCTTCCAGGTCCCTTCTGATCACTGATGATTCTATGATTCTACTGTCATCCTCATCTGACATGGGGCTCACAAAACATAACCCTCCTAACCAGAAGTTATTGACACCCTGGCTTCAGCAATTCTTGGCCTTAAAGCTTCTGATAAGCCATAGTAAAGTCTTTTACATCCAGAGAAGGCACAAACCCATGCAGCCATCGTGTTAGACACTGTTAGCTCTGTCAGCCTCTGTCCTGGGATAAATTATTCCTCTGGAGGACAAATTAGCCTTGCGAACATCTGGAATGAGGCACTTGTACTCCTTAGCCCTACTACTGCTTCCAGCTGCACATACCTCAACTGTTTGCACAGGGTGACGCTTCTCCGCCTCTCACCAGACACAGCCCCACGTACACGGTGGAAAGAGGCAGGAGTCTGGTAACGTAACAGCACGGAGCATAAACTGCCAGCTAGACCTTCAAACACACCCGGGATTCCTCGGTTTAGAGGAAGACACACGAGGCTCTAAGGAGAGATCAGGGTCAACTACAGGATGCCCCATCCCAACCCTTTTTTCCAGGCTCTGGATCCAGAACGAGTACAGTAGGAAAAGCCTCCCTAATAAGTCAAACTCTTTCTTCTTTCACTAAAGAAACCAAACATTTTTCTAACCTGTATTGTTTCTGGCTCCGGTGGCCGCTCAGCCCGTTCGTACGGCTCGCTTCGAAATTCCTTAGCGGGTGTTTGGCAGAGCTGGCGTGATCTATAGCGTGACCTTGCAATTCCGAGCGGCCCTGTCATCCAGCGGAGCGCATTGTAAAGCCTGGCTTTCATTGGAAATGGAACTGCATACATAAACACTCCTGCTCTACACGGAACGGCAATAGTTTGCATTAAAAATGGGGAGACTCAGTTCGGGAGAAAATAGCTGCCAGAGAGCCAAACTCAAGCAGCAGTGTGACTGTTTTGATGGCTTTAAAATGTAGCCGGTGACTAATAATTCTGTTCCAGCTTTGCACTCTGTCATCATTAGCTGGAAGATTTGTTTGCATCCTACAGACAGCTGAATGGGATTAAACCCTTCTCCAGGGTCTCTCTTCCACGTGAGCTCCAATGCTCTGCCTCATCACAAGAGCTGCAAGCAGAAGGCAGCTGCACAAGGGAAACAGCACAGTGAATTCAGTGTCACAAACCTGGTCGAAGCTGACCTGGGCTTCAGGTCTCTGGAGATGCTCCAGCCCCGCCTGGCTGTGTTCCTGTGTGATGTGGACTAGGTGATCCTGCTGTGGCAGGGGGGTTGGACTTGTTGATGTTCTGGGGTCCCTTCCGATCCCTAATGATCCTGTGATTATTTCAGTGTTCATTTTTGAGAGAGGATAAACCCGTCCTGGTCATCAGCTCTGAAAAACACTTGGAACTTCAGGCTAAGTCAGGCAGCATCTTGCTGTTTGAGTTAGTTCTTCAGTAACATTCTCACTGTCTTTCAGTCAAATACCTGTGCCAGAACGTTTCCCCACAGCAAACGCTGCTCCTCTAATCTGAGCACCTTGCACCTTTGCACGACAGCTTTCGGGGAGTCAGCACCAGGCACTCAACCTGCTCTCTGCCGCAGACCAGCCCCAGGGAGGATGACTGCTCCAGAAAATACAGCCCTAAACAAAACCAAGAGAGAACATGATCACAGAATCCTTAGGGATCAGAAGGGACCTCGAGAGATCACCCAGTCCAATCCCCCTGCCACAGCAGGATCACCCAGACCAAGTCACACAGGAACACAGCCAGGTGGGTCTGGAACGCCTCCAGGTAATGAAAAACACCGTGTGGCACCGCAGCAGATACAGCTGCCTATTCCTTCCTCCACTCCTTCAAGGTCATCCCCCAGTGTGGATTCCATTAACGGCTCAGAGACAACCCCGTGGAATTACGAGTTCAAGATGTTAGTGGAAAAGCCACCCCAAGTCTTTCTTTCCGTGTAGGGCCTGGGTTTTTTGCTTTACGTATCATCTTCACAGGCGATGTTTAAAAGCCATTATTTGGTGTGTTGTCACACTGCCAGCCTTTTGGCTGGGAGCGAGCGTGCGCTCACACACACAAGCCACATCAAAGGCTGCCTGTTCAGCTTTCCCCAGAACAGGAGAAGAAAGGCAAGAGCAGGGGTCAGTACGCTGTGCTTGAGCAGCAGAGTACGGCTTTTCAATTGCTCGGCTGAAAGATCTCCGGATCAAGGTCAGTCACTTCGTCTGTGCTCACACACAGATTGATGGAGCCCAAATGCTCGACTGACTTTCTACTCAATCACACGTGATTGTTTCACAGTGCCACCGTACCTGAAAGGCTGCTACTATAATGGATGGAGCCAGGCTCTTCTCAAGGGCAGCTGGTGCTAGGACAAGGGGCACTGGGTGCCAGCTGGAACAGAGGAGGTTCCCTATCAATCTCAGCAGGACCTTCTTCCCAGGGAGGGTCCTGGAGCACTGGCACAGGCTGCCCAGGGGGGTTCTGGAGTCTCCTTCTCTGCAGATGTTCCAGACCCACCTGGCTGTGTTCCTGTGCGACTTGGTCTGGGTGATCCTGCTGTGGCAGGGGGATTGGACTGGATGATCTTTCGAGGTCCCTTCCCATCCCTAAGGATTCCATGATTCCATCCTACTCTTAATCCAATCATCTGTCTTAGAAGAGTTACACAACTGTAAGAGGCCTGTGTGGCCGAACAAAGAGCACACCCTTTACAATGTATATTCAAAGGACTGTCCCAAAATAATAAGCCATGTTTATTGACCTAAAATCCATCTCACACGTCAAGAGTCCTGTGAAACTTAAAGACTCTTAATAAAGCTCTGAACAAGAAAAACAAAGGCTGGGAACCTCCGCTCACAACCGCTCTAGAATTATCAACAAGGCTTTCTTTATGAAACTCTTGTTTCTCTTAGTTGCTGCCTTAGTTAAATCCACACAGAGCCGCAGAAAGGGAAACATCTCGGTTCCTGTCTAAAATCCAATCTTTTCCCTCGATGGCGAAAGGAAAATCATGATGCCTTCGAATTCTTTAATATCTTTGCCTGTATTGTTTATTGACTTTACCTCTACTGGTATTTGACTAGGTAGGAATAACATTCAGTTACCAAACCCGAGTGCTTGCTGAGTCAAAAACCCATCCGTTCAACGGCAATTTGGAAGGGTTTGTGTTCACTTCAGCACGGAGCTAGATGGGCAGAGAGCGCTAGGTCAACCTGCTATGTTTTAAAGCTTTGAGCTCTTCAAAAGAAACGTCAGAATCACTCCTATGAGCACGGCTCAGAAATCAGCGCCCGGGGACTCGGGGAGGTGGAGCAAACACCCCCTGGGGATAACAAATCAAGACACTACTTGAATTTGTAGCATCCTAGCCCATCTTTCAAATGTCTTTATTTATGAGGTAGGGGAATGATTTGATCTTCTCCATGTGTAGCCACCTAGCTCTGCCTGCATGGAGCTGGTCCAGACTGCATCGCTCTTGAGCAGCAGCAGCCTCTGCCATGTTGGAAAGAGGCTCCCGCTGATTAATCTGGTTTTGATTTGGGAAAAGTGAGCTGTCTGTCTTTATCACGGATTAAGGTATCACTTGAAGGTACACAATACGCACATGCTTGGAGCGGGCCAAGGTAGCCTCCATCCCCTCCAGTCATCCAGCAGCCAGGCTCTCCATCTGGTTCTCATAACACTCGCCAGCTACATTTCATCTCATCAGCTGAGGAGACGATGCGGGATTAAAAGCAGCCCCAGCAGCGATAGGTTTCAGGAGTCGGGGCAGGTATTGCAATTATCTAACACGTGTAGTCATTTCTGGTACATAAATTGGCTTTCACTTGGACATGGTTTATCGGGCACTTCAAGGAGAACCGCGGCTGCCTGCACCAACGCACCAGGGCGAGGAAAACGTCTGCGTGTGTTTTGTCTCTTGTAGTCTGCTTTCAACTACCTCTCGACTAGGTGCTGGCACACCAGTGAATAGCAAACCCTTGCAGCCATAGGGATGGGATTTCCCTGGGCAGATGCTGCCAGGGGACTCCCTTTCCCTGAATCTCGGCTTGCCGCTGCATTTTCAACACTGCAGCCTTTGCTTTGCAGGAAAATTCACCCCAGTGCAGACCCTCAAGCTCACACAACGTCCCCCTAATTTCAGTGGCAGTCAAGGGAAGGGTGCTTCCTAAACGGTAGGTCCAATCATCACAGGACTGAGGGCAACTGTACCCAAAAAATCTGGCTTACAGTTGCCATAGATATTGATTCAAAAATGGGGCCCCTCAGTTCTAGAGGACACAGAGCAGCTGGAGGGTATCCAGCATAGAGCAACGAAGATGAAGAAGGAAGGAGAGCAGCTCCCTGATGAGGAAAGGCTGAGGGAGCTGGGGCTCTTGAGCTTGGAGAAGAGGAGGCTGAGGGGGGACCTCATTTCTGTCTACAAATATGTGAGCGGTGGGTGTCAGGGGGATGGAGCCAGGCTCTGCTCAAGGGCATCTGGGGACAGGACAAGGAGCACTGGGTGCCAGCTGGAACAGAGGAGGTTCCCTATCAATCTCAGCAGGACCTTCTTCCCGGGGAGGTACCGGAGCACTGGCACAGGCTGCCCAAGGGGTTGTGGAGTCTCCTTCTCTGGAGACGTTCCAGCCCCGCCTGGCTGTGTTCCGGTGCTACTTGGTCTGGGTGATCCTGCTGTGGCAGGGGGATTGGACTGGATGCTCTTTCAAGGTCCCTTCCAATCCCTAATGATTCTATCATTCTATGAATGCCTGTTTGGTAGGGCTGCCCGCAGACACCCCTTCACACCAGTCTCCCACAGCAGGTCCCAAAATAAGTTGCTGCCACCTTATGGAAGAGACCGAGAAGAACATGTGGTCCGAAAGCAACTCTGCTCTTCCAGTCCCTTGCTGCATTCCTTCCTCTCCCTTAGTTTCCTCCGTGTAGTCCTCTGATTCGGGGAGAACCAGGACATCTGTAATTCCCACAACTGTAAAACCCCGACACTAGACCGTACAGAGGTTGTGTGTTTTACAAAAGCACTGTCCTTCTCAAAGATCTGCCTCTTGCGGAGTTATTCCTTGCGGGAATTACTTTCTCACCTAGGATTTCACAGGGATGTTCAGAACATCCAGGCAGTCAGCAGTAGCATGCTGAGAAAGGGCACCGACCAGCCAGGCTGCCTCGCACAGAGGTTTTTTGTATGATGGTACAAAAGCCAGCTGGAGCCATTCACAGAATCCTTAGGGATCGGGAAGGACCTCAAAAGATCATCCAGTCCAATCCCCCTGCCACAGCAGGATCACCCAGACCAAGTCGCACAGGAACACAGCCAGGCAGGATGAGTGGGAAGTTTGGAACTCATTGATCAGCAGAGGAATGATTTTTGCCTGCCATCCCTTGTTTGCTGAAATTGAGAGTTTCCCTGATTAAAGGCCTGCAGGAGTTGTCACACTGGAAAGGGAAGACTGGCTTGGAGGCAGCTGGAACAGAGAACTGAATGTTAACAGAAGCGCTGGAAAGCTGGACTAAGCTGGACATCGTGTTCCCACAAGGAAAAGAACTGCTGGAGGTTTCTTCTCCCTGAGCTGGGGGAAGGTAGCAGCTTGGCCCAGTCACGTAAGAGCATGTGATTAATCTCTGTAAGTTACAGCGCTGGGGGGTTACCATTGTATGAATGAAATACGTCCTGTTTTTCCCCGAATCAAGCTAGTCTTTGGTTTTGCCTGTAAATTTTTAAGTGGTTTTGAACCCTTCTTCTTTGAACCCTTCTTGAACCCAACACTTTTGCTTCCTTCCATTGGCACACTGATTACATTGGTTGATTTCATCATGATGATGATCAATATTAATGGCAAGCCAGGCAGGAGTGGAGATAAACCAGTGACAACAGGTCATAGCCACACAGTCTAAAGAGAGAGCACACAACGTGTAAACCCCATGCTCAACAGATTAAACTGATACTGCTCACAAGGTAAATAGCAACCAAGAACCTCAGACAGTAGCACAGACACAGAGCTGCAGGCACTTCATCGCCTTCAAGAGTTTAAGTCACTGCTAGTAACAGTCAAACAACCAAAACATTTGCTCTCCTTTGCTGAGGAGAGCAAAGCAAGCCTGGAGACATCAGGATCACTCGGTGACCTGAGTGCATCATCCAGCACCTTCACTCCGCATCATTCGTTCCAAGAATGGAACCTTTAATTGACATCTGCTCTAAACCCAGTGAAGTATAACGACAACCCCTCTCTTACCCAAAGCCATAGCACTGGAGCAACACCGTACGGCCAGCCTTGGATACTCCATAGCAGCTCCTTCCCCACACTCCCAGTGCACCTAAACCAAGAGCATCTCTGAACCGGTATGAGGAAGCTACAACTACTGAACTAGAAAGAGCTGCTGGCGGTCAAGGACTCTAGGTCCTTGAAATTCAAGCTCGTTAGTTCAAGCTGCAGGTTTCTGTCTCCTTGTGGGATTTTACACAAAGAGTTTGTGCACACTCAACATGAGTTTGACACCTAAATGCTTCTAGAGACCAACCCTGAGGTGACTCAGTACAAACACTTCAGAGGACTAATCAGTGTGAAGAGCTCACAGACGGGTGCCAAGACAAATATTCTGCCTTCCTTCTCTGCTATCAGCATGAGATGACTCCTTGAGCAGCAGTTCTTAGTTATCATAGAATCCTTAGGGATCGGAAGGGACCTTGAAAGATCATCCAGTCCAACCCCCCTGCCACAGCAGGATCACCTAGACCAGTTCTACCCCAGAGTGAATGCTGGGGACTCAGTCCACCGCCTGTTCCTCTCAGGAGCTAGCAGGGATGCTACTTGACTTCTGCCTGGCATACTGGGCTGGGAGGGTAACTGGGCTGTATAGCCCAAGGAGCTGAAGGGTCCTCACAGGTGGCGGAGTTTAAATCCTACTATAGGGGAACATAGGAAGGAGTCCAAAAAGCTGTGGAGCCAAGCTCGCTCAGACAGGACCGTACGTGTTTCAGGGAGGTGTTAATGACGGTGTCTAAGACAGCTTCCAACAGAATCTGCTGGAGCACTGACAGCGCTCCAGCTTTGGCAATAACCTCTGCATGAAGAAACGGCTGGCTTTCAGGACTGCAGGCATTACTCACACAGGCTTTTCCGTAACTTGGTGTTGGAGTCAAAGCTTGTAGGACATGGAAGACTTACGGAATTAGCAGATTTAGTTGGAAGAGACAGAAAGGTCCACGGGATGGCTGCAGTAATGCTGCTGTGGTTTCTCGGTGTAAACCAAAAGAGATTCTCATGTTGTATCCTCGCAGCCAGACTGAGGCGGTGTGGACTGGATGATCGGGTAGTGAGGTGGATCCTGAACTGGCTGCACAAGTCAGAGAGTAGTGGTCAATGGCACAGTCTAGCTGGAGGCCTGGATGTAGTGGAGTCCCTCAAGGATCAGTACTGGGACCAGTGCGATTCAATCTGTTCATTACTGACTTGGATGAGGGGGCACTGTCAGCAAGTTGGCTGATGACACCAAGCTGGGTGGTGTTGCCAACCCCCCAGCAGACTGGGCTGCCATTCAGAGAGAGCTGGACAGGCTGGAGAGCTGGGCAGAGAGAGATGGAGTGAGGGACAACAAGGGGCAGGGGAGAGTCTGGCACCTGAGACCAGGATAGGGTGGTGACTGACCTGTTGGACAGCAGCTGAGGAGAAAGGGACCTGGGGGTCCTAGTGGCCAGCAGGATGACTCTGAGCCAGCAGTGTGCTCCTGTGGCCAAGAGGGCCAACAGCATCCTGGGAGGGTCAGAAGTGGGGTGGTTAAAAGATCAAGAGAGGTTCTTCTCCCCTTCTACACTGCACCAGTGAGACCACATCTGGAGTGCTGTGTCCAGTTCTGAGCCCCTCAGCTCCAGAAGGACACAGATCCTATGCTTACTCAGCTCAGTCACAGAAGCACTTCACCAAGGTTCTCACCACTCCAAATTCCAGCCTTGCAGAGAATTAGCTTACTGACTTTTAAAAGCAAACAGAAGCTTTTCAGGTCAATATTTGGCTGTGTTTTTGTTATCAACAAAACTAAGGCTACCATACTGAAGCAGAGCTTCTTTGCACCAGGAAGACAGAAGACACCAAGCAGGTACAGATTCACTACCTGAATGCAGCTCCTGTCACATTTCTCAGTAGTTCATACCCTTTAGGTTCCATTAACACAGAATGAAAGGCTCCAGCCTTGCCTGGCTGGAGAGTGAGAGTGAAAAATGCCTACGTACACTGCAAACTGACATCTGCAGAGGACAAGAGGCAACAGGCGTGAACTGTAACGAGGGAGGTTCCACCGAGTATTAGAAAACACAGTGACAATGACCAAGCACTAGCATGGGCTGTCCAGAAAGGCTGTGGAATCTTCCTCCTTGGAGGTACTCAGAAGCCACCTGGAGCAAGGTGCTGCACAACCAGCTGTCAACATACCTGCCTGACCAAGGGGGCTGGATCCAATGGCATCCAAAGGTCCCTTCCAGTCTCTAAGTATTCTACGTTCAGCAAGCTGTTCAGGAGGAAAATCTAGGACTGATGACATCTAGAGAGATGTGCTCTCTGCCCTCCAGCACCTTCGACACCCAATTAATCTAGAGCTTCATCTCTGATTTCACAGCCAGTCTTATAAAGCCAAACTCTTGTTTCCATGTCCTTCCTTCTATTCTTCTGGATGACACCTGCCCACACACTTCACATCTTCGTCATACGTATGCTGGATTCAAACAGCTCATCACGTTTGAAGTGCAAGCTCAGAGATAACAAGTAACCTCCAGCCAATATTAATACTAAAGGTATATTTTAATTAAGTATATTAATAACAGCCTATGGTCTGTATTTCTCGTGGGCTGCTATACTGTGGATCATATAGAATGCAACAGACATCTAGTGCCCCTACAATTACAGCTAGAGAATGCTTCAGGTTCGAAGGGACCTTCAGCAGTCATCTAGCCTAATCAACCCTGCACTCCCAAGTCCTTCTCTGCAGCACTGCTTTCAGTACCTTCATCCCCCAGCCTGCACTAATAGCAGGGACTGGGCTGACTCACGTGAAGAACTTTACATATCATTACAGATCTTTATAAACTGCATACGTGATGTGTTACTAAAACTGCCTTCACGGTTTAGGCAGCTGCTACTGCTCTTCTCTGAGCTCCAGTTCACAACTTTGCTGCTAACAACAAGATCAGCTATGTTAAAGGTTGAGCTTCGTGCTGTCATTAACTTCCCGATAGTCACACTCCTCAGATCAGAAGGTTCACAGACATAACCTGACAAGCATCAAGAACTGGGAAGAACGTGCTCCTTGCAAAAGAATCCAAGCAGACTGGTTCCCAGAACCACGTAACTGCAGAGCTGATGACACACAGAACACGCTAGAGAAGGTTCATTCTAGTCACCACTTGATACTCCCATCTTAAGGCTGCTGCTGAGGTTTTAAAGCTTCTAAAATAAAGAACTAGAGCCCAAGAGTTACAGAACCTCAGGAGGAATAGTGCTATCATTGCACACAAAATGGGCATAGATGCTGCAGGAACCAGCAGTGTGAGAGAAGTCTTCCTTGGTTCATCACACAACGGCTTTAACTGCGACAGAGAAGACCACTCAGGCACAAGGATGAGAGCAAAGCCTACTCTTGCATTCAAAGCAGCCACATGACATAAGCACGCGGCAGTCTACAAACACACAGCCACCACTTTCCCCCTGTACAAGCCATCATCCGTTTGTAATTCAGGTGCCATAGGTACTTGAGGGTATGTGGAAACTTTGCAGACCTTGGAACAGTTTTCATGGAGAGCTTCTCCTTTTTCCCCCCAAAAGCTAATCCGGTTGGAAAGCGACCAGGAAAAACACCTTATATTTTGCCCTCGAAGGATCAGCTACCCTGAAAACCATGCAGTGATTTGTCTGGTAACAGGAACAAGCCCTGCTCGTACTAACATTACTTACTGACACCTTCGTCAAGGACAGCAGGACACTGAGAACTACTACAGCAGCTCTGGATGAGACTGCACACGCGTGCTGGGTACACCCCCTCGAACGCTTATATTGATCCTCCAGGAGCTAGAGAGCAAAGCCTCGAGCTGATCACTAGAGCAGGCTGCCTAAACTCTGCAATGGTTTGAAAAATATGGATCCGGGTCAGGCTCAAAACATAGTGACTACGCTGAACTGCAGGGCAAGAATGATCGCTGCAGATCATCATTAGCAGGTCACTGGCAAACAATGAACTAAGCGCACGGAGCGGCTACCATCGTGGTGTCTGCCGACGGCAAGAGCACCATTGCTTCTTGAACTTCTGCCAATGTTGATGAGACAGTCACCGGCACTGCTGGGGAACTTCCTGAAATCACGCTTTGGTTTTGTTAAGATGGCTGTGAGACAGCTGCTGATTTCATCATTGCAGTCGGAGAACAGGAAAAGTGATGTTCTAGCTCTGGAAGGGACCTTAAAGATCACCTAGTTCCAACCCCCCTGCCATCAGCAGGGACACCCCCCACTAGACCAGGGTGCTCAAGGCCCCAGCCAATCTGCCCTTGAACACTTCCAGGGAGATGGGGGGCAGCCACAACCTCCCTGGGCAACCTGGTCCAGGGTCTCAGC
>VZRI01004672.1:23945-35183 GCA_013397515.1 Upupa epops
CCAGCTTTCCTGTAGCCCCCTTCAGGGACTGGAAGGCTGCTCTAAGATCTCCCTAGAAGCTCCTCTTCTGCAGGCTGAACAGCCCAAATTCTCTGCCAACTGTCCCCATAGGAAAGGTGCTCCAGCCCTTCACTCATCCTCGTGGCCCTCCTCTGGACACGTCCCCACAGCTCAATCTCCTTCCTGTGCTGGGGGCTCCAGAACTGGACACAGTCCTGCAGACGGGGTCTCATGAGAGCAGAATATAGGTGGAGGATCCCCTTCTTTGCCCTACTGGTCCTTCTTCTCTTGCTGCAGCCCAGGATGCTGCTGGCTTTCTGGGACACAAATGAACATTGCCGGCTCATGTGGAGTCTTTTGTCAACCAACACCCCCAAGTCCTTCTCTTCAAGGCTGCTCTCAGTCTGGATAAAAGCCCCACTAGCAATTAAAAAGAAACAATCCCCCAAAAGCTGTCCTGCCTCCTTTTTAGACAAAGGCAAAACTGCAGCAACCCTCAGCAGCATTCTCAAGCGTGAGATCAGATAAAGAGTACAGAAACACTCTGACAGCCTGGAGTCTTTAACTGCTAGCCTGTAGTGTTTCTCACTGCAGCACAGATGAACTGGAAACACCCCCAGTTTTAACTGCCTTCCATCATACAACATTCCTCTTTAACTCTGGTTTAGGACTATTTAGTAAAACTATCTGCCACAGAAAGGGACACATTCTCCTGCTGCAGCAGGGGGCTGGACTACATCATCTTTCGAGGTTCCTTCCGATCCCTTATTGATTCTATGATTCTAATCACTCAGAGCAAACACCGGCTGTCATCCTTAGCCCTCAGCTACTCACTAAGCGACCTCTTGGGCATCTCTGTCTGCAACAGTCAAAATTTCAAAGACCTAGGCCTAAAGCAGTATTAAGCAGAGGTTATTATGCAGCTTGCAAGAGTTCCCTGTGGCTGGCACCACAGCTGCCAATGGCGAAAATGCACTTGGAGACAATTCTGACCTCCCTAGGGGAAAGAAAACCAGCTTGAAAGTATGGAACGGTCTTACTTGAAAGATGGCAGGGAAGAGCTGGGATTAAAAAAAGGAGAGACATAAAATGTAGTAGAGTAAGAGCAGTCGATGCTAAAATTGCTTCCTGATGGAGCAATGAGGAAAGGAGGGGATATTACAGGAAAAGCCATCCCTCAGAGACATAACCAAACATGCCAGAAAAGGACAGAAGGTTGTAAGTTAAGAAACAGCACATGTATTCTAAAAACAAAAACCAAAGAGCTAACTGAGTCTTGCTAAATGCACTGTTTCAGAATACTCTTCTGAAAAGCATGGTGGGGAAAGAAGGAGCAGATGACTTGATTCCTTTGCAGAACAATACCAACTATTCAGAGTCCCCCAGTTCCTCCCTTTGGCAAGGGCTGTCAGATCTGGCAGAGGTAAAAGGAAAGACGAATCTAGGTCCTGTGATAAAGAGGCCTTCTGTGAGAGACTGAAAATGACATCTCAACATAAGGATGCACCTAGAATAGGGTGAAAAATAGGGTGAAAACAGGTATTGAAGGAAATGAGAGGCATCTTCTACAATCACAGTGCTTGCTCAACATCACTGAAATAATACTAATAAATAAAGGTATTCAGAGATGTAATGCTCATTCGAGTGTCCTCTGGCCTGCAAACCCAATACCCTTTGACCTCAGTGCTAACAAGATCTGCTCAGCCCACATACTCTGCACGGAACAGCAAGACAAATCTAGCAAGTGAATACAATATGAATGCGTGTTTAATGTTAATTACACGTACACATTTAAATTATCCTACTACATTAACAATGCTATAGGCACAACATCTGGTAAAAACAACTAGTATGGTTAAGCCTTCAAATGTTGGTTCTGTTTTCTAGCCGGTGTAAAACAGAATAGAAAACAAGGTTTTCTTGTGAAGAATAAAGTGTATTTTAACAAAGCCTGCTGCAAAACACAGATCATGTTGGCTAGCATTTACACAAATCCTCGCAGTAATAAAAGGAACTGTCGTTCACTGTATTTACAAGAAACTGCCCCAAGAGTTCAGTTACCGATTGCACTAGAGCGATTATTTGAAAATAAAAAACCACAACATAGTGTCCTTATCCATCAGAAATCATTTTGCCGTAAGAAGTGACCTTATTCAAACTGTATGCGCTAGAAAATATACAACTCTACAATAGGAAGAGGTTAGAAAAGTTGAATACTGTGGAAAAACAAATTTATTATTAGTCTATACAAGTCTTCTGAAATAAACCATTGGCTTTGATACAGTAAATTCAAGTGAGTGCTCGATGCAATAGTACTTTTCCATACAGAGATTGAGAAGCCCTACAGCTTCCCATTTAGTGTCTGTGACAGGAGGTTTTATTTCTGAACAAGTAGCCACACAAAGCAGTCATCTGATAGAGAACTTCACAGCCACAGTGAGCTACAGTCTGAGATCAAATCATATTACAAACATTTAGGAAAATCAGGCATCCGTACTGAAGTGTGGCAAACTGATTCACAACGAAAGAACAAAGATGCCATTCAGACCCCTCGCCAATAACGAAGACTTTCTACAGCAAGTCGAAAGTAGACCGCATCATAAAAACCTAGAGTGCAAGAGTACCACAAATTTAGTATATAAATATCACAGGATTAAAACTCCAGTTAAGCCACCAACTGAAGTGATGATTAAAAAGAAAAAACATGGGTGTCCCCCAGCTTTGCAAAGGAAGTTTTCAAAGCATCTCTTCGAGAAAGTGCTGATACCGACTGCAGCCTGCGCTAATTTGTTTAGACAGCTCTGCTGTAAGACAAAAACGGGGCAGATTTGTCTAAGAACTGTACGACCTTGCTGGTTTTAAACGCATTTACTAGAAGAGATGAAACGTAACACTTACCGCTCACGCTGTTTCCAAGATCTATGCACACTATATAGTTCTGTAATTTAAAAATAAGACAAAAAGCAGTCGATGCAGTGTTTCTGTTAGACAGATCCGTGGAGAACTGTTACATGATGAACACACGGCTGTAAAAGTTTTAGTGCATCTGTTCTTGCACGTTAGTTATGCTACTTATAAAACCCTGGAAATTGCAAATTGGGCATGCTTACCATAACATTTCTCAAACTGGGAAAGCTGCAGAACATTTTTTCCTACGAGTGTTCACTGCCATGGTACAAAACAAATATGTGCAAACTGCAAGGTCCCTAAAAACAGCATTTAATGAGTTTATATACAGAAAGATGTCGCTATCTGTTTAAATATGCGAAGAAGAAGCTTCCCAAAGTTTATAACATTGAACAATATCCACCACATGCTCCTCCTCCTCCATATCCTTCTTCCTTGTTTGATAACTTTACACCTCTGTTTTGGCTCTCACTCTCCCACAGTCCAGGAGTCTGAATGATTTTTTCAACAAGTTCTTCAAAGGCACACTGTACGCCGTCACAGGTTTTTGCACTCGCCTCTGGAGAGGGGACACGAAAAGTCAAGCGTGAGCATAGCTTCTAGTATTTCTTTCGGTTCTTAAGTTAGAACCAAGACTTACACTTCCACAACATACTCTACAATAACACAGCAGTGCCAAAATTAGCAGGTTATGTGGGTTTCTTTCGCCACGTAAGGCAGCACCTCGTGTGACTTAACAGAAGAGCTTCCAAGCTGAATGTCACTACAATACATGGAGACAGTTACAGCTTAGTGTTGTCCTTCCATGGAAAGTGTTTCAGGAAGAAAGGAGAGTTCTATTAACCTAAAGATGTCCGACAAACCCAGCTGCTGTTCTGGATTTCAAAACTGCAGTATCGCCACACCGTATGAGGCAAAGACCCACACTGCAGGATTCTGGGTCAGCCTCCACAATACAACTTTCACAACAAAACGCAATATGGGGTCTCATTTCTCGTGCAGTTAGCAGAACTCTAGGTTACTTCACTCCGAAGCCTTAGTTTGGCTAAGCCCAAGACACTGAAATTGCTCAGTACCACTTGGGCTTGCCCTGCTCTACACAGCCACGCAGATAAGTGGCATACACAGCCTGCAGATATAGATGCATGTGTTTAGTTACAGCTTAGTTTTCATGCTTCTTTCCATCTTCCATGCATGTAACATCTTGTGCCTCAACTCTGAGCCTGTTTCTGCATCTGATACTGTTGCCAATAAGACAGACAGCAAGGTACTACTAGACAGAGGTATGTAATTAGTCTGAGATGAGGAACAGATGCCTAAGTAAAGGACACATCAATTAAGTGCTCTGCTACTGGAGCCATCCCATAAAGAATCACTGCACCACCCGCTTTATTGTTACAAAGCTTTGCCTACAAGACCCATCTCATTCTGCATTAAGATGAGACCAACACAGCTGCCTATTTTTACAGCCCACTCCAAACACTGGTTTCTGTCAAGTGTCAGCTCGTTTGCTTTACTCAAAGCTGGCCACTAGTACCAGTCTTCTCTCTATCATTTTGCTTAAGTTGGCTAGTCAGCTGGGAAATCAGGCAACACCCCAAACCTAAACTAGGTTTGGTCTGAGTACAGCAGACCACCTGTGTTCTGCCCTTAATCCTTATGAATGTCACTACAGTCCTCCGCTGTTAGAATAGATATCTAGACTTATTTCGGGACAATTTTTAACAAATGGGAATATCTACCATCTCTGTACCTGCTACAGCTGAGAAATACCATTAACTCAATGGCATGCATGAGAACCATCAGTCCTACACAAGTTGTCATTTTCCTTACGTAACCAGAATCAAGATCCCTGTAAGTATCTGCAACATACCTATGAACAACATGGAATGCTTTCTTGCAAATTTGAGACCTTCATTTCTGTCAACTTCACGGTTTTCCTGTGAGAAACATCACGAATACAGGTTATGAGAGAAAACATACCAACAGATTACTTGCTGCCGCTGAATTCTGCTTACCTTATCAATCTTGTTTCCAACTAACATTTTCACGATGTCGTTCCTTGTGCAGTACGTTTCCAGTTCAGTTAACCAGTTATCCAGCTTCACGAAAGTATCTCTTCTTGTGACATCATAAACTGAAAGATATTAGCAATATTATGTCCAACATATTATTTCCACTCTTTTTCCAGGAAATACAGCTGATGCTAGGGAAGGAGCAAGACATTTTGGCTTTTTTAATTAGAATAATTATTCCAATTTCTTTACTACAACAAGACAGTAAGTGAAAAGAAGGCTGAATATCCGCTGTCTCAAGACACTGATGATGCTAATGCAGAGCAGCTCTAAGATTGTCACCTACTCTTCTTAAGACTGATTTATCTTGAGGAATCCTAGCTTACAGGCTAGGGATTATCATTCTGGCAGGCACATGATGTACAATAGTTAACATCACTACACGAAAGATACATACAGGGGATTGGCATGATCTTCTGCGCTGAGCTAGTGATAATTGAGCCCTGTTTAGCAGTACTACTATGCTACTGATGTAACTAAAAAAGTAAACTGATCACCAAATCCTCATGAATGGCAGTGAACTACTGAATTTTCAACATTTTAATGTACCAAACATTAGCATTCATGTGGGATACAAGTAATAAGCCACACCAGGTGCAGAAAGGGCAGACCAGACAAAAAGCAGAGTTCACTAAACCTAAAACCCACTAACCAGCAATGCCCTGACACCATTTCAAGCTAAGAATTGGTTTTTAGCTTCACTCACACATTCGCATGTACAGACAGGCACAAACAGTTCTTTACAATCAAAACGACAGCTTGGCCTGCATGAACAACCTTATTTTTAGGAAGTAGCTTAACAAAGAAATAGTGAGGAGATCATTAAATAAAATGGGAAAGCAGTCCTCAAATCAGAAATGTCACTCCACCAGTACTTACAGTTGGAAGCTCTAAAAGTGAACAAGTGGCAGGTTCAATGCCAACAACTAAGTGACTTGGCAAGATAAGCCTCAACAGCATCTCCCCATACCAGAAGATAATGCGAGGCAGACTTGGGAAACAGTACATACCCACCAAAACTTGGCACAACCTCAAATAAATTCAACGTACTTCCCCACCCTTTCATTAGTTAGCTCCTCACTTCTAGCAGTGGAGAAGCAGAACATCAGAGCTCAGCGCATAGTCAAGACATTTCCAAGTACTAAAGAAAAGCAAGACAAGCTCCACGCTGAGGTTGAAATTACAGGGTTTGGCCTGGGTTTCTCATACACAGCCTGATGGTTTTTGTGCTCACAGCTACTCTAAGTGATTTTGACTTAACAGCCCAACTGTATAAGAGACACAAACAGCATAAAGATGACAGGCAGTTTCAACAGTGTTTATATGAATTTCATTAGAAAAAAGGAACAGGGAGAAGAAACAGAGCAAGCTGTGTACATACTGACACAGTACAAATACACAGAGAAGATTATTTCTTTAATTACTGGGGTTTTTTAACACCCGAGTTGGTAAGCACAGGCAGAAAACAAGAGTAGTAAACAAAAGGCAAAATCCTGGCAGCCCAGCTCCATGCTATACCTTCAAACAGCAGTAGCCTTTCATCTCATGCAAAAAGAAGCTGACTCCCTAAGAAAGAGGCCAGACATCAAATTCAAGATCGTTTAATGTAAGTTGTTCAACACAGAGACAACGACTGTTAATACCAAGTAGATACTATATAAAGCTAGTATGAGTTTGTATTCTTCCAATGCATGAGAAAACCACGGGCTTATTCAAAACAGCATGCAAAGCTATACTTACCTAGGATAACACCTTGTGCACCTCTATAGTAACTGGGTGTTAATGTCCTGAACCGCTCCTGACCTGCAGTATCCTAAAAAGACATTCAGAAAGCTCCATTATTCAGAATTTGAGCAGAATCTTTAGCTCTCAGGCACTCTGCTTGTAACACGCATGTAAAATAGAAATCAAAGTATACTGAGCTACCAGATTTAACAAGTTTATTCCTTACCCTGCTGTTTTACTGGACATTAAGATTTTATGCAATCTGTCATGGGAATCACCCTTAAACTGCTAGGTATAGTAAATAATCAGACAGTACAGCAGTTAAGATGGCTATTTCTGAGGAACTGTTTGTTCTTCAGCTAGGAGACCAGCAGCCAGCAGGACAGAAGTACAGCTGCAGTACTAAGATGTCACGACAAGCACAAAAACCTGTAACAACAGGACTAGGTCCCTCACTTCAATCATGATATTGGTCCAATTAAATCTGATTCAGTGCCAGAGTAAATGCATTTAACATGCTATGACAGAGAAGCTGCACAAGTCAGAGGCTTTTCGGGTTTTAAGTTTAATTAGCATTCTCAAATTTAAAGTGTCAACAGCTCTGCAAAAATACAAATACCAGAAGGCTGTTTTCTTATCAGAGATTAAGTTACAGTGCAAACCCACTGCAGACTTCACGCACAGAAGATTTAAATAACTTCATCCAAGTTACCTAAGGCCAAGAGACACAGGAAACACTGCAATAAAAGAGGTTCCTAACCAAAGAACCTGAACAACTGAACTGGACTTCCAACATTCCACAAGTCACTTAGACAAATCCCGCAGATCTGAAACTGGTTTCGTGTTGTAATACACCTTTATGAGCTTAGGATTTCTGGTTTACTTCAGAATTACTTCTTCATAATCACCAACGTGGAAGAAGATAAACCCCAAGTTAGTCTTACGTGATATTTTCCATCCCGGGATCACTCATCATTCTCCTATCAGTCTGGTTTTCCTCATTATGTCTCCTTGTCAGGTTGTGGCAGTTATTTTCCTTGCCAAACCCAGTTCTCTCAGTGACAATTACTAGGTTCAAACAAAGACCTAAGTCCTGTTTTTCAGCTGAGACATGAAATACTCTCAAAGCAACAGAAGTATTGCAATATATATTACATGTTCTTCTGCCATCCAAGGAAGTAAAAGTCAGGTATCTTGCTTATATGAGAAGCAAGGTTTTATTCTTGCTTGCTGCAAGAAGTCACATCTGCATGTGAATATTCAAACGGTGATTCACACAAGTATGGATGCTGGTTTGCAGAACGGAGAACATTTGAAAAAGAAAAAAGCTTGGAGGCAGTTTTTCTTTCTTCAGTTGCCATGAATTTAGAAGTTCTACTTTTAACTAGAGTAGGTGTGGAACACTAAGGAGAAGATTACAAACACTGCCTCTCCCTCTTTCAGCTGCATCTGCTATGAATAACACTGGCCTCAAGTATACAGAAGCCTTTGTATGAGTGCTAGAAGATTTTTAGGCTAAAAATTGTTTTGAGGCATTGCATTTGAAAATGCAACATAATTCTTAACCTATTTATACCCTAAGTTTTGCCTAAATCATTTAGATTAACACCTGCAGTGTACAGACATGAATGATGTACATGGGGAAGAATCAGATTAGAGAAGGCTAACTCATAAGAAGCTAAGTTAATTATTCATTTAAAAAACATCTATGCATTGCTGCATTCATCATTTTAAAGTCCAACTGATTTATTACCATTTTATCTCAACCAGACCTGCAGAATAAGTTATAGACAGCCAAACTGTCGCATCATCCAACTGTCCTGCAGTTCATCCCACCTTGGCAGTGATTCCACTCCTCAAAATCACCCTCTTATTTAAAAAGATTCTATACAAAGTGCACGTGACACAGGCCAGCAGTATTCCTGAAGTAAAGCAATACACTAAGAACATGCAGGAGACTCACCCATATTGCCAATTTAGCTTTGTTTCCATCAACTGAAATAGTTTTCACCTTGAAGTCCACACCTAGAACAGGAAAAATATTTTAGTTCTTCAAACATACTACAGCTATTTTTGAAAAAGAAAGTAAACAGAGAAGGAAAAAAACCAATAAACTCAGAAAAATGAGTTGTGTTTTGACAGAAGCAGGAAGAATCATTTTCATTAGCTATTCATGAAGCCAAGGTTTTGTGCCTGACACAGGCTTTTGCTTTGATCCTTTTATGCCACTGAATGAAAATATTTAATGAAGGGAATATGATATTCCCTTTATTGAAGTGCATATTCCAGGACAAATATTCAAGTTTGTAATTCAAATGGATTAACTTTCTATTCATTACTTATAGATGTGTTCTGCTTGAGCATGCCTGTGGTCTTGAGGATAAACTTATCTTCAAAATAAAGAAAGGAGCTGCATTCAGGCAGGTACGTGCTGTCTCCATACCTCAAGCAACCTGACCAAGTAGCCTTCAAAGTGTTCACAAGAAGTCAACCAACACAGACACTCATCTACTGTATGACTGCTATCCTGCGTGAGATAACTTTAGATGACAGTAATTCCTCTACCAAACATGGTATTCTATGGATTCCAGCAACATCTGAGACCTACCAGTACCATACTCGGTGATGAAGGAAGGAAAAAACCCAAACTAAAGAACCCCCACCACAACATGGTAACTGTACTGCTGTTGACAGATCATCTAATAATCTGCTTCTTCAACATCTGACAACTCATCCCCCTCTCTTTTTTTTTCCCCCCCTTACGTACACAGGAATTAGCAGCCTAGCACTTGCCCAAGCCAAGAAAGACAAGATGTTAATCACTGAATAAATTTAAAGGGCACAGCAACACCGGTTTGGGAGGCTATGATCAGATGTGATCTATTCTGCTGTCATTTAATCCTTGAGACTATGAACAGCAAGTATGACTCAACTATTTTGGTGTTACTCTCAGCTCCCCCCTACCCAGGCTGAAGCCCAGAAATGATGTAGTAGTGTGGGAAGCCAATACCTTTACATGCACAGCTTCCACCAGTAAATATTTTGCACTTAAAATGACTACTTAAAATAGAAGTCATCATACTTGCCACAGAATTAGAATTTCTGTTTTAATTACACTAACTCTAAATATTTAATAGGGCCTCAAGTTACGTGTGTTGTGTTTACATTCCCAAGGTCATGCAGATTGCAAGCAAGAGTAAACAGCCACCAAAACACACTCAACAGTCAGAGAGGGCAGACAGGATGCTTAAGAAACTGCACACTGCAATCAGATTTACAGCTTCACTACAACTGAAGTTTAAAAGAGCTTTATTTTAAAATAAACACAGTTTTCACTGCACTATTTCGCAGCTCCATCACCCTAATGTTTCCTGAAGCATCAAGTGATTTTCAGACTACACTGTAAGAAGCTAACACTCTTCAGGCAAAATATTGCTAACATACAGTGACTTCTGCAGTAACAGAACACCATTTTTACAAGAACTAAGGCACTTAGTCCTTAAGTCAGCAGTAACATATCAATCATTTCATAGCATGTGCAAGGATGGTACATTAATCTAGAGTTGTGTTCACAGAATGTTTACTATTAACCTAGATTTAAACAGCAGGTCTTTAAACTTCCTTTAAACTATCCAGTTCATAGAATCATAGAATCCATAGGGATCGGAAGGGACCTCAACAGATCATCCAGTCCAATCCCCCTGCCACAGCAGCATCACCCAGACCAAGTTGCATAGGAAAACATCCAGGTGGGTCTGCAACGTCTCCAGAGAAGGAGACTCCACAACACCCCTGGGCTCCCTGTTTTAATGCTCTGGTCCCCTCACTGGAAAGAAGGTCCTGCTGAGATTGATAGGGAACCTCCTCTGATCCAGCTGGCATCCATTGACCCTTGTCCTATCTTCAGATGACCTTGAGAAGAGCCTGGCTCCATCCTCCTGACACCCACCCTCACATATTTAGAGACACTCATGAGGTCACTCCTCAGCCTCCTCTTCTTCAAGCTCAAGACACCTAGGTCTCTCAGCCTTTCCTCATAAGGGAAGTTAGCCTGAAAAGGTGTACTGAGAAGACATTATCTTCTAGGTTTAATAAAACAGTTCTATTCAACATCAGCTTATTCTTCTGAGAACACAAGAACAGCCCCCCCTACAAACCAACAGTTTAGCATTTCATTTCTATTGCACTCTGTAGGTTTTTGCAGGCTACACAATGGCACACAAAAGGTCATGAAAGCTCAAGTACATACTCCACAGTGTTTTCCTGGCCCATGTGGTTGACATGCCAGGAAAGCAATGTGTTTTGAAGTTTATACAGTGTCAAGACTAGTTAGATTAGAATGAAAGATTGCCATCTTGTGTCACCACCTCCTCTGCTCCACTCCTGTTTTTCTTCCACCCTGTCCTCCATGAGGCAGGGCTACTTGCACAAGTTGAATTTTTACAACCAATGAAATGAACAAAAATAGGCAGCACTCCTCTTCTAAGCTGCTCAGTGCTCTACATTAAACTACTCCTGTACCTTATTAACA
>VZRI01004672.1:49485-71798 GCA_013397515.1 Upupa epops
GATTCTATGATCATGTGTCTACTGGTAATACAATCTCCCCTTGTTTTTACAATACTTTGAGGTGTGTGCACAACCCTGAGCTTGCTGTCTAGTTTAATTTTTCTCAAGTATTGATTTGGAGACTGATGTAGTCCAAGCAAAACCAGGATTGTTTAAGGAAAGAACAAAAAATCTTACTAAAATTGGTCAAAGACTGATAGAATCTGATAATTTACTAAGAACACAGAGGCTTGTCAGCACTGTGCGCTACACCTTTACCCCTTGTGTTGTACCAGACGTCAGAAGAAGATTTTCACATTACCTGTTTAAACATCTCAAGTTTAACAGGCATCCAAAATTCAGAAACTGTGAACTACTAAACCTCCCTCAAGGATTATTTTTTGCTGCGGCAGAACTTCAAGAGTATCACAAGTACAGGAATTGTTTGAACATTTGGAACTCTCAAGGGCTAAATTGGGGAATTAATAGCAAGTGAAATAAAAATTGTCATCTTCTGGCGCTGCGGTGTTTTATTTGTTGTTTTTACAGCTTTTGGACTTTGCACTTTCCTTCTCAAGCTGGTTCAACACACACACTGAGCGTGCCGCAGAATACATCTTTGATCGGCCTGGATGTACTACAGTGGTGTGTGTCTAAATGAATGACAGAACAGTACATTGCCCGAGACAAGGCATGGTCGGTATACATATTCAAAGAATCCTTAGGGATCAGAAGGGACCTCGAAAGATCATCCAGTCCAATCCCCCTGCCACAGCAGGATCACCCAGACCAAGTCACACAGGAATGTCTTGAATGTCTCCAGAGAAGGAGACTCCACAACCCCCCTGGGCAGCCTGTTCCACTGCTCTGGGACCCTCCCTGGGAAGAAGTTCCTGGTGAGATTGAGATGGAACCTCCTCTGTTCCAGCTGGCACCCACTTCCCCTTGTCCTGTCACCAGATGACCTTGAGAAGAGCCTGGCTCCATCCTCCTGATGTATAACTCTCGCTAAGCAATCAGGGGCTGGATGGACCTTTTCCCATAGCTCCTGTTGTTCCATTACAGATGAAATACAACACAAAATGTGTTATTCAGTGAAAATACATGGGCTTTTCTTCCTGATGCTGTAACGTTTAGTATAATTCCTTTTATCAAAAGTATTCATAATTCCTTTTATCAACATTATTCGTTATTCCTTTTATCCAAAGTATTTCCAATATGGGCATTTCTACCCTATCTTTTAAAAGTCTGAGTGCATAGTCCTAGCTTAGCACAACCTTCAGTGTATTCACAGAATCATTCTTCTTTTCCTCTGCCCCATACCTTTGCTCGTCTGAGATCCGGCTGCTTGGCCCATCACCTTCCTTCACAGCAAGCGGTATGGGTATGGGCGTGGATGAAGAAACCTGACCGTGCACTCTCTGTGTGCTCAGTGTTCAGTCTAGCACAAACCAGAACATGATAGATTCATAAATTGTCTGCCACCATCTAAACTGATCTGTCTAAAGTCTGCTCTTCGGGATTGTTTTATAATTGCTGTCTGGAAGTTTCTTTCCTGGTTGCTTCCTCAGCCCTGGCACGAGCCCCAACTCCTGATAAGTGTCCTCCCATCGGAGTAACACTGAAGAGTCTTTCACCTTTTGCTGTCGACTTCATGCTGAGCATAGAAGGTTGGAGGAGGCTGCTGAGGGCGAATAGGAGCCCTTTTTTCCTCCCTGATTGTCTCCTATTCCCGTACTGCTCCCACTGGCTGGCATCTGAGAAGAATCAATGGCTCTGCTGCACGTTACAGCATACTGGTGCAACTATTGAAACCATAGAACGCAGCTGTGTGGGTGTAATCCTGCGTAACTTAGCCCATCTTCTGTCCCTTTCCTCAGCAAATCAAGCTAGACTCCTGCAGACTTGGCATACTCGTAGTGTAAGTTTAGATAACCTCTGAACTAAGCTGCCAGGACCTGTGTCTGGTTTCTGGCAGGAGCTTAGAGTCATTTTACTGAAGCTAAAGCTCAACAGCAGCTAAAAAGTCCCCTGGGGCAGCCACAGGGTCTGTCTGCTCATGTGTGGAGGTTAGAATTATCTGCACTGCACTGGGCTTTACCAGGCAACCTGGAATATCTGAGTCCAGATGGCTAATTGTCCCCTACTGCAATCTCAGCCTATATTTCCAGAGCTCACATTTTTTCTCTAGATGAAGCATTCAGCCCTATGGGCAAAAAAAAAAGGTATCCAAGTCCTTTATGCATGTGCTGGGCCCTGTGCCTTATGGAAATTCATGAGGCATTATGAAATTGTTAACGGAAACCATCCAGAATCAACAGGAATGACAGGTGAAACTCACAATTTCCCTTGTTTTACTGCTCTCTTATGATGTCTCTTTACTTTCATGATTAGCCCTGCTATTGATCTTTTACAGGCTACCATGGAGAAAGTACTATTGGAGCTGGCATTGTCTAGTGCTATATTTGACAACCTGCCAGCAGCTTTGCAATAGAGCAAATCTACCAGGCTTTGAGTTTGCAGTGGGTTTTTTCAGGGGTGCTAGCCCCTACTCTGTCAATGGTGATAACAGTAGGAAAATAGTAACACTAGCACTAGGAAAGAGACACTGGGATAGGAGTAGTTTTTAAGACAATTGTCTTTTCTGCATCCCTACCTTTGAAATTCTCAGCTGGTAGCGAAGGACTCTGTAACTGACCTGATAACAGCAATATTTCTGCCTGCAAAGCTCGCTGATGACAGTGAAGCTGTGGAGCTCAGCATCAGGGGGTGCAGAGCTCACCTCTGCAGCACCCACTAGGAGGGCCTCCCTCACTGCATGGATAAATCTGGTTACTAGTTGAAACTTAGCCAGGTTCTTTGTCCTGCAGTGAAGAGCTAACCAGCTTCAGGGGTGTTCACTCTAGGTTTTCCTTCCCTTCCTTCTCAAAATGCAAATGCCAAGGCATAAGCCCTTTTGTAGGACTGGAAATTCGAAGGTCTGTCCTCAGAAGACTCTTGCTCTCCGTGCTCCCTAATCTGGGAGGGAAAGAGCTGCTCCAAGCACCTACACTCTGTACAGGCTATAAAGCAAATACCTGGAATGCAGGAAGGCACAGCTCATGTTCTGAGAAAAGGCTATTTGTCTCCTCATCATTTCAGGACTTAACTCAGTATCTCCCATTTCTTTCCTACACGTACTTGGGTCACAGAGGTCTTTGCTGCCTCAGCCACGAGATCAGGATGGGGCTTTTACACTCAGGTCCCTGTCCTCTATCGAGAAGCAGGACACGAATCCAGCTGTCAGACAAACAAGCTGTAATTTTGTCTCATGGCCACAGTCTGCAATATATTTTCAGCATAAGGTAATGTTAGTGATAATTCAGCATAAGGTATTAGTGAAGATAACATAAGATACTAGTGAAGTTGCTGTACTGAAGAGAAGAGGAATGTGACTTTTCATGTCTCTCCCTGTGGGCTTTGTTTGGGGGTTTTTCAGGGCTCCTATTACCCAGCTTTATTTGCTCAATATCCCAGATACTGCACTAGTTCCACAGTTGGCCCTAGTATCTGCCAGGAATAGCAGGACACCGTGCAATCCTATTGTGGATGAGCATATACACAGAAAAGGTCTGAACACAACGAGGCTTTTCTGAGTTATAGTGTCTGGCTATAGCATCCGTAGTCTTAATCTTGTAAGAAATGGTGCAATAATCCTTGAATAAGTTCAAAGGGGGAAATATTGATCCAGTCTGACTCTTAGAAAAGTCCTGGAACTCTACACAGTCCTAAGGTAATTGTTGTTTTCCAAGTGTGAACCGTATGTAAGACACAGTACGTATTCTGATAGATTCTAGGTTACCGTAGTCATTGACCAGATACCTTTTGTGATTTCCACACAGGGAGAATAGATCCATTTGCTGACACTGTAAGACAATATTCACAAGCCTTTGGGACAGTATGAAGACATTACTTTCTAACAGGACCTTCTAAATCCTACAGAGAGCCTTGAAATAGAAAAATATGGGCACCAGAGCAGAATTCACCCTGTCAGTATAGTCAGTTAATCCACTGACACAGAAACTCCCATGTCTTTCCACTGAAGACCAACAAGAATGACCAACACAAATATAGGCATCTGCAGCGTAGATGTTAAATCAAATGTCTCACCACTGCACTCACTACTGCTTGGACAAACAGGCCAAGGACAGCGGCGTTTTACGAACTTTGCCACACCTGCTTATACCAGAAATTCCCAAACTGAGGTTGTGACCTGATACAAGAGTGTGGCAGCCTTTGTGTGGAGAGAAATGCAGTTGTTCACGCCGATATTTTGTGACTCTGCACCAGACAGATGGGGAGATGCAGGTGGAAAAATTGAGTACTATAGAAATGGTCCCAAAAGAGTTGGTGACTCAGATCAACCACACTTGCTTCAACAAGAATGGAAATTAGGTGTCAAGAAATAAAGCCTCCCCCCTCCATCAGATTTTACTGTTGACCACTTTGTTCTTGTATGCTTTTGTGGTCATATATTAAAGAAGAAAACAGCAGCAGCAAGATGCAAAGGGAGCTGCTGTATAAAGGCATATGTCTCCTCGCTAAAATATTCACACAAAGAAATGGGAGGTAGAGGTCTGCAAGCACCCAGAATAGATGTACATAGTGTAACGGGACATAAATGGAAGAAAGAAAAGCCAAAACTATTAAATTATGTTTTGTCTGTCCTCGCCGTTGAAAATTGTTATTGTTCAGCAGAGTCCAGTCCGTATTTGTTTTGTTATAATGTCTGGAATACTTTGCATTTCACCCTAATAATCCGCTCTGTTCTAAATGTTTATACAGCATGATTTACTACAATGTGGATGTGTAATTATAGTGATGATTAGACAAAACATCTTTGACAAGAAAGGAAAACAGTAGTTAATAATGCTTTCCATCTGTTTGGTAAAACCTCACTTAAAAAGAAAGAGCCCCTTAGCATATGGCGGGGTCCAAGGCAACACCTATGTGAATACATGACAGCAGTATAAATGCCTAATGAATTCATTTGATCATTGCTCACACATTTTTTAAAGCACTACCATCTGTTTTATAGATAAATATTACAGTAATTAATGTCAGCACATGTTTATATTCTATCATTTCCAGAGTCTTATTTTAGAGTTAAGACCTTTTTTTTTTCTTTTCGGGGAGAATAACCGCATATTTTAAGCTATTGGCAGGAAATGCAATGTTATTAGGATAAAATGAGTGAAATTCAGTAATGGCTCACTTCTTTGTTGGAAAACTTTAGAGCATTTAATGCTTCTGTTCTTCATTAAAGGCCAAATAATAGGTCAGTGCCTGCTCATGGAAAGCCCAAAAGAAACTTAAGCAGTGCTGAATGAGGTAAAACTGTAGCAGGTAATACCATGAAACCTCTGAGCTCCAGAAATTGGTATTTTAAAGCTCGGTGGCACCCTCCTGATGATGAGGCTTGGAGGGTTTATTAATGCCTGGCACTGGGTGCTCTGGGTCCAGATTAGCAAATGATCCACATTTAAATTGAGTGCATGGGTTGGCTTTAATAGAGCCACGACCTTCCAGGGCTTCATTGTTTGTTGCAGTTCATAAAACCCTTGCTGGCTTTGTCACCAACAATGCATTTGCCTTTTGTGCACTGCAAGAAAGCAAAATACTTGCATTAAAATTTTGCTCCTTCCTCATCCACAGTGTTAGGAAAGGTGTCTGCAACAGTTCAAGCCGAAAGAATTAGTCTTATTCTCATTTAAGACACCTGCTTACGTGATGTGCCACTCAGATACTCGGTGAAAAACCTGCTGAAGTCCATGTAAAGACTTCCACTAGCTTCTTTGAGCTTCCAATGAGGATTGATCTGCTCTTGTGCTCCAAGAAAAATGTGTTCAACACACACACAAACATGGATGACAGTCCTGATACTAAACTGGTTTAATTGTCTCCATTATAGCAATAATTTTCTCTCCTTCCCAATGAAATGGAGACACAGCTGGACTTTTCTTGTTCTGTGGCCAATACTCCATGCACCTGTACAAGGATCTGCTCTTTGAAAATCTTTGCCTAGTGACTGGCATGGGTGAAACTGGTGTCTGATGTACTCAGTTACACCTTTTGTTCCTTATCTGGATTCCATCTCGCCAGTTCCACCTTTCATGAGTATTGGTATTGCACTTTAACGTAGCTTATTAGTATCTTACATTTCATTTACTTTGGGGTGGGGGGTTTTAGCATCTCTGGAGAGACTTAAATCTTCTAACAGGGCTCAGTACAATCTGAGCTGCCAGTAGATTTTCCTGGATATCTTCCACCGTAGATTCCACTTAAGCAAGCTTCCTAAGTATCCATCTAAGTTTCCAACCAAGTAATTGCTGCTAAGATGTCTTGCAAAGAAGCTGCTCCATGCTTATTTCCATTACAAATACAGAAATAATGGTATAGGAGGTGGGGGGGTGGATGTATACTACAGAGGAATGAGAAATAAATAACAGCCCTATCTACTTGCAGAATAAAGCACTTTTCCCCCTGAATATCACTTACACGATAGCTAAAACATCACTAATTGTTGTTTGCTAGGAAGATCTTCCAGTGAGATTACGTTTTCCTGGAGGACACAACTTGCAGAAGTTGAATTACACAGAGATGAATGCACTGAGTGGGAAAGTACCCAGCAAGGATCCCATCCTCTCTTCTTGAGAAACTTGAAAAAGATTACTATAATTTCTTTGAAAAGGCCAAGAAAGCTGGCAGCAATCTGCCAAAGACCGCTGAACTACAGCAGCACCTCCATTCCTCTCACACTCAGAGTAAAGAACCAGCTACCAGCTTCCAACTCCTCATAGCAAGGATGGCAACTTTGAAAGAACAAACACCAGAATGACTCTTAAGCCAGTCTAAAGTTAGGAGGGGTTTTGCAGTAGACATACAAAGGAAAACTAAAAACTATCTTGACGACCAATTTAGAGTGAAGACAGTGTGGTGTAGTTGCCAGTGACAGCATGTGACTGGATTCTGCGCAGAGACCAAACCATGAAGTCATACCTAGGACTGAGCTATCTTATCCTCTCAAGGAAGGGGGTGGAAAATGCCAGCATCTCAGAAAATTTGCCTGAATCATGACTGTGAGTCTGCTGCTTCTACTTGAGATTCTGATGTTCTACTTGAGATTAAATTTCTGCCAGACCTGCGATGCTTCAGCTCTGGAGTTAAGGAGCAAGCTTTAAAATAGACATTCACCTACATCTTCTGGCTTTCTATGTCTCCTTCCTTCAGAAGATGTTGAAGGATGAAATATGTGATACAGTAGCCCCAAGAGTTAGGGGTTTCTACCCCAAGAGGGAGTGCAGTAGCTGCTTAACAATGAGTAGTTTTAAATGTGAGCTTAGTGTCAGAAGTAGAGAAGGGTGTCACACACCAGTGAAACAGCTGGGGATAGAGGAGA
Source organism: Upupa epops (assembly GCA_013397515.1). Lineage (NCBI taxonomy): Eukaryota > Metazoa > Chordata > Aves > Bucerotiformes > Upupidae > Upupa > Upupa epops. Next base: position 56,903 of record VZRI01004672.1, read on the forward strand.
TGGAGAGGAACAAAGTGCATGACTCTCATCCAGAGAATTGGTGTTGACACTACAAGAGTGGGTTAAACTCTCTGATGACCACAAGTGGTGAGGGTCTCCATTGTATGTCTTATACAGTGAGCACATACCTCAGAACAGGGCTTCTCAGTATGAGCTTGGGGATGCTCACTCAGTCTGCTCTGACAGTAGAGCCCAATCTATCAAACCACCCAGGTCACTTCCTAAGCTGCTGCTTCTGAGGTTTTCCAGTCAGGTAGTAATTTAGAGTAATTCTGCCCACTGAAAGGACTTCTTAGAGACTGCATGTAAGGTCCCTTGGTTGCAAAGGAAGTATATCCCTTGCTGATATCACATCATGTGCACACAGACGATCAATGAAAAGTTATGCCTATGTTTTACAAACAGAACAACTGTTTTAAACTTTTGAACTGCTGTGTGACACACAGAGAATGTAAAACAGGTTCGCTTTTCTGACTGCGTGGTTCTGAGCATCCCTACTACGTGAATTAAAAAGAAGAAAAACCCAGACGGAACTGTACAAAACAAAGGCTTATTTCTATAAGTATATACAAACATATCAGTCCAGAAAGCAGAGCCTGGAGTAGAAAATCCAACGTTACATTTAGAGATCTAGGAGAGCTTACAGTTGTTTTACCTGCCTGCTTCTATTTCACCATTCAGTTACCTCCTCTCTCTCTAATAAAATAAAGAGCTGTGATTTGATTCATAAGCCAAACACCACAACATAACAGAAAAGCCTTAACCATGAAAACACCAAATTCAGACCAGAGGAGTTGTCTACTTGTGATTTCATTTCTCGAGTTAAAGGATGAGAAGTGAATGACCTGGCAATCTCCAAGTTAGCAGTACCAATATCCTGCATATCCCAGCTCTCTGTTGTTTTTTGAAACGGGTATTTCTGTACGAATCTGTTGATTTCATTTAACAGCACACTGGAAGGACAGGCAGGACACATCACAGTGGCTGAAGACTGCAAATCTGTTAATCCCATTGATAGAAACAGTATTCTTTTAAACTTTCTACCCTTAAGCTACTGCTGAACTCACTGGAACAGGTTTTCTTTTAAACACAGTGGAAAGATATCAAACAGTTGACAAACACAGCAAAGTAGGACACATGCTGTAAGCAGGTGAGAGACTGTTAAAAGCAAGGCAGACACACAGGAGGAGTGGAGCAGAACAGTCCACAGCCTCGTGATACCACACACACACATAAAACTCTCCTACTTAAATAGCTTTTGGCTTAGTGTTATTATGCAGCTACTGTTATTACAAAACAATGCTTCAATTAAAGAAGTCTGCCTGCTCCCTCTGTTCCTCACATGACTTATAAGTGAAGGAAAGCAGGCTGAAACCAAAAGCACTGCACCTTAAGCCAAGAGTGAGAGAAGAGCAGAAATGACTCCAAGAGGGAGTGGAATCCCCTCCCCAGTATGTAATCACCTCAGCCTGATGGTTCACACTGCATAGATGTAGGCAGGGTCATCTGGAGCCACCGTGGAGGCTCTTCTCCAGACAGGGAAAGGCAACTGCTTCAACTTTTAACTGTTAGATTGCACTCAGTTCTCTCAAACTCTGAGATCCTAGATGTGCTTACCAAAGGATGGCTAGAGAGACCCAGAAGGCAATGGAGTTCCTTCTGATCTTGCACACCTTTTACTTGTTTTTCACTAAGTATGGTATGTGCCCCACTAATCTGATACTGTCCTTAGCTCAGCTGTCACAGACCTCCTATCTGTTGTAAATTTACTCCATCTTGTTAGTCTCAATTTCCTTGAAGCAAGCAGATACTCAGTCTTCAACAAGCTTTAGTATGCCGGTAGTATTTTAACTGGACTAAATAACACATGAAACACAGCTGGCTCACAACCTATGTGTGTGGGTTTTGTCTGTAGTTTGATTCAAAGCATAAGAGGATGAAAAGAAAAGCCTTCCTCAGAGCAGGCAGAGAGGGTTATGTCCTAGAGGTTGGAACAAGAGCTCCTGGAGCCTTTGTTTTACTCTCCATGGATAGTAAATCACTTAAGCCATCAAAGGAAGATCTGAGCCACCTAACTCAGCCTGGATGGTAATCCTCATATTAGCAAGATGCCAAGAAACTACAGAAGATTGTGATTAAGAACTTGATGAGTAATTCTGCACCGTTCATTGTAAAAACAGACTTCTGACATTAGGCTTCTCAAATCTTGGGGGGTTTGGTATTTTTAGGCTGTAGTCCCTGCATTTTCATAACTTTTCAGGCTATTCCTTCTCCATCGGTCAAGACATCAGCAGAACTCACATTCTCTTAATTCTCAGTATTAGAGCATCCAAAGTATTTAGATTGGCAATATTCATAGAATCATAGAATCATTAGGGATTGGAAGGGACCTCTAGTCAAATCCCCCTGCCACAGCAGCATCACCTAGACCAAGTTGCACATCCAGGTGGGTCTGGAAAGTCTCCAGAGAAGGAGACTCCACAACCCCCCTGGGCAGCCTGTTCCAATGCTCCAGTACCCTCACTGTGAAGAAGTTCCTTCTGATATTGATATGGAACCTCCTCTGTTCCAGCTGGCACCCCTGCCCCTTGTCCTGTCACCAGATGCCCTTGAGAAGAGCCTGGCTCCATCCTCCTGACACCCACCCCTCACAGATTTATAGACATTCATGAGGTCCCCCCTTAGCCTCCTCTTCTCCAAGCTCAAGAGACCCAGCTCCTTCAACCTTTCCTCATAAGGGTGGGGTTCTACTTCCTTCATCAACAATATTGAGGTATTGTTTTCCTTTTATACAGTTTCCACTGTATAAAAGTTTGCACAAGCAAGTTTATATTCTTCTAATCAGATCCCTTTCTTCTGCTGAGACGATAAGATTTACGATAAAAAGTTTAGTGTAGTTTTATTTTCTGCAAATCACTTCTTTAAAGAGACTCAACTGACACATGACTTTAAGTTGCATGGAAGCATTCAAGTAATTTGTAGGAATTATAATCAGAGACATGCACGAACTTGAAGAAGAAAACATGCCTTATCAACGCACAGTCTTGGTTCAATGGCCCTCTGAGTATCCAGCAACAGCAGAGAGAACTTTGTTCACTGTGAGTTATGCAAACACCATGTACCTGCTTTGACCTCAGACAAGGCACACAGTACCCTATTTAAAAAGTGACTAATAGTAGTTACGCTAAAAATACAGCTTTGAACAGATTAGGAGTATTAATGCTATCGGGCTTAAACAAACTGGTCACTTTGTTTGATTTTCCATTATTTGTACAGACTTTTTGACAATAAATCATTAGAAATGTTTAAAAAGCAGCACATTAGACACCATAGTACCATGCATCTCCTTTGCCACTGTGGAGAAAATAGCTATAATCCATCATCTCCAATACCTCTTTCAATAGTACCCTTCGCATTTTAAATCATTTAATAGTCTGAGTGACAGTCTGATTTTTTCCTTTGATAGCCAAGATGTTTTCAAAGGTAACTTTTATTCTCCACTAGCGCTTTCTGGATTCTCTACTAAAATCATCTTTAGATGCAAACTGCCTTCCCTTTTTTGGCCAACCTGAAGAATGTTGGAAAGATCTGGAAAAGACATTTTCATTTTTCAAGTCTCTCCCAAAAATCTTTGCAATCTTCCTGTCATTTTTATTCCTTTTCCAATCAATCTGGCACTGGAACCACACCAAACGTCTGAAAATACTTAGGGAAAATGTTTTGTCAATGGCATCCTCAAGCCTGTAGATTGCAGGCTGATTCTTCTCTCCCCTCCCCCAGTCAGGATCCACTAATGGAAAGAAAGTATTTTTGCTAGGAATGGGCCGTATACGGCTTCTTTGGCGGAGCCAGGTGCCATCATCCTTAATGGAAAGAGCATGGAATGATCTGAGCATATGACTGCATGTTTGAGTGTCAGGACTTCTGTAGCGCAGAGTCTCCCTGCCAGTTTGTACAAGTAACACAAATCCCTCTGCCTAGTACTGGGAAAACAAACAGGGAAAAGCAAAAATATTTAAGCAATTGAGTATAATTTACTCACTTAACAACACAGTTCAGGTCACCTAATCAGCTCTCTTTTAGATCATGCTCGTAAATTGGCTGACTTGAAGCCATCTGAGCAGGTCTAGGCCAAGGAGAAAAGCTGGCTCCGAGTGCATTGTTTGTAACTTCTTTTCAGAGTGTAAAATTGTTTGTTCGATCACGTGTGTTTGCAATTGTGCTAACGGTACAATTGCTTTGAAATGCTATATGCAGCTAATATTCATGGTTCAACACTGAGCCCCAGGGGATGGATAATGTTCAATACTTGTCCTTCTCTAAAGGAAAAGCAGATGACTTCAGGACAGTATGTGCTTCCCATCTGTGCTTTGGAGTAAAGATGCTTTTCTCTATCAGTCATCAGCTTTCCTGTGCCTGATAACCCATTATGTTTTGCTGTTCTTCGCTTAGGTGTGGCGACGATTGCAGCAAGCAAGAATTGAGTAAGAGAGAGCTGCTATGGCACTTCATGCAGTTCCCCTTTATCTTTGTACTGCAGCTGCCCTACCGGAGATTTCAAATGGCAGCTCTTTCTAAATACTGTACTGAAAAGCATCCTACGATCTCACTTGACAAGATCGTTTCCTTTCTGCACCTATACAGCATTAGGGGTCTGGCTGTGGCAATTCATGTTGATATGGCAGCACACTGTATTATCTTCCTTATCTGCTTTCAGAGTAGTGAACATCCCCTTCTGTGCTCTCACTTCTCTGTGCACTACTAAGATGATGAGGGAACTGGAGCAACTACCTTATGAAGAAAGGCTGAGGGGCCTGGATTTGTTTATCCCGGAGAAGAGACCGAGGGGAGGTGTGAACAATGGTTATATATAAATACCTATAAGGAGGAGGGTCAAGAGGATGGGAAGAGATTTCTCAGTGGTGCCCAGCAACAGGACAATGGTCACAATGCAGAACAGAAAAGATTCAATCTAAACATAAGGAAATGCTTTTTTACTGTTAGGATAATAGAGCACTGGAACAGGCTGCAGGTTGTGGTATCTCCATCTCTAGAGATACTCAAAATCTGTCTGAACGTGTTCCAGCGTGATCTCTGGGTGTTCCTGCTGCAGCAGGGAGGTTGGACTAGATGATCCGCAGATGTCCCTTCCAACCCCTTCCATTCGGTAGTTCTGTGAATCGCCCCCAGCATCTCTTGGCTGGCGGTGTTTTGGAAGAACCGGAGGTGTAAATTCAGAGAAACCAAATTCCTCTTTCCCGGAGCCATCCCCAACCTGGCGCTACCTCGGGGATCTCTACTGGGAGGTTGGTGCCACCTCCTGCCCTTTGTCGATATTGCAGCTCTCCGGGCAGATGGAGATCTGCCCCACAAGGTGCCTGCTGGAAGGAAGCTCTGTGATTTCTCTTGGCAGGCAGGGAAGGTTTCGGGTGATTGCTACTCCAGATCGCCTTCCATCTTTCGAATGACCAAGTGTCACCACTAAAGGACACTACACGCAGGATTAACACTGAACCACCCGCAGACTTTCTGGGAATAATGAGCAGCTAAAGGCCCGATACATTAAAACATTAAAAAATGTTGCTTAAAATTTTGCTTTCAGGCCTTGAAGAAAACAAAAAGGCAAGCAACAAAATTGTTTGTTAGGGATTGGAAGGGACCTAAAAAGGTCATCCAGTCCAACCCCCCTGCCACAGCAGGATCACCCAGACCAAGTCACACAGGAACACAGCCAGGCAGGGCTGGAACGTCTCCAGAGAAGGAGACTCCACAACCCCCCTGGGCAGCCTGTGCCAGTGCTCCGGGACCCTCCCTGGGAAGAAGCTCCTTCTGATACTGATAGGGAACCTCCTCTGTTCCAGCCTGCACCCATTGCCCCTTGTACCATCTGCTAGTATAAACAGATACACAGACATATGTGACAATTATGATGATTTTTATATCCTGGCGTGAGGATGCTTCCCTCAGCCTTCTCTGTCCTTTGGAGCTCACTGCTAGACTAGTCAATATCAGCTGCTGCATTTCCCCAGGAGTTTTGCTGTCTTTAGGTAGGAGACGCTATGCTTTTTGAGTAACTCTGGGGAGTTTTTGACTCCCCAGGGAGGTCGTGGAGAGTCAATGGGCTGAGAAAGTATGACTGCTGTCTGTGTACAGAAGCTGTGATCTGTGTTANGATTTGTGCCTTAAGTCAAACAAGCCATTTTCTATTTTAATCACCAGCCACGGCGAGCTGTTTATGGATTCTGTCGTCCAACCGTGCTGCTGCAGCTTAGGCCTTGAAGTGCTTCATTGCGACTGCTGACAAGAAATATATTGCAAAATCCTCAGATGATTGACTCACAGGAGCACAGCCTCAGCACACATGCTGGAACTCAATTGACTACATCTGGTCTAGTTCACGCTTCCAGCAATTCTGGTACGTGAGGATGAAATGAAGAGGTTTGACACAATTTAAGGAGTTCTGGGGGTTTTTAAGTAATTTTAATTAAGATAGGAAAGTCTTGTTCCTAAGTGAGTGTTCACACACAAACTTAAAGTTGGAGTATGCGCAGCTGTGAAGGAAAACAGATGCAGTTACTCCTAGAAAACAGCTCAAGACACTGTCAGAAGCCCACTTGCATCTTTCTAGAAGAATTCCATGCACTTTGCTTTCCTAGCAGAGGAGCACAGGCTCCATCTGCATGGCCTAGGAGAAGATACTCGAAGGCAGTGGAGTTGCGTCCTCTGGCCATTGGGATCATGGGACAGGCTGGTCTTATCATCCACTGCCATCCAGATCAACTTCTCCACACTGGCCCTGGGACTGCCACAGCACCGTCTCTGCCAGGCCACAAAGCTGCTTTGTCTCTTGGCATTATCTAGAGCTCCTGCAAGCTCCTGGACCAAATCAGTCAGGATGCCTTTGAGAAACATTTCCTCAGAGACACTGTCTTGCCAGTTGGCTGAATTATCTGAGAAATATCTCCTTAGCTGGCAGGACACTGAATCTATTTCATCAGCTTAGCGCGATCAGAATCTGTCAGCTTTGGGAGATTTGCTCAGTAAATAAATGACTTGCACACCAGGAATTATAAAGGGGACATCCAGAAGTCATTTGGATGAAGACATCCCAAAGCGTTTGCTTTTCTCACTGTAAATCTCACAAAGAAACGTTTCTGTGTGGGACAGATAGATGTGTGTGCATTTCTAACATCACTCTTGCAGTTTAAGTACCACCGTGCACACAAGGTAACAACAATAAAAAAAGGATAAACTGGAAGTTTTGCATTCATGTCTCCTTGTCTCCTGCCCTTTGGCACGTGGAAGTACAGACAGTGAGTGAGGCTGAATGCAGCAAAGCATGAGTGAGTTTGTCAATACAAATGTCTCTTCTGGCTCAGGGGCCTAAGTCACTTTGTCGTGACTGAAAACACACGCAGCTCACAGATTCACTACTGTGTTTGGAAAACTGAGGGCCATGAGGCTTTGGAGCAGTATTGGCACAGTCCTTACAACAGCAGAGCCCTTAGCCACGATGGGGTCCCTTAACAGTATGGCAGGATTAGTACTGACTATACCAAGAACCAGACAGAACACACAGACCATGCTGAAATTTTAAGCAGAGAGAGGTTACAAGCACTGCTGACAAAGTCAGTGTAAAACTCAGACAAAATGGATGTTTCCTCCCTGTGTCTGACCTGCACGCAGCAGTGCAATAGTGGCATAGTCATTCCTTGTTCGAACGGATGTGGAAAGGCTTCTGCTTTGTGTTTAAGTTGGCAGTGGTTTAGCTCCCTTCCTTTAAAACAGAAGCATCAAACCCACTGTGTGGCTTTTGTGCATGCAAGGTCACAATGCACTCCTCTTTGTACCCAAAACTAGGACTTCCATCCTTACCGTAAGCTATGTCAGGGCATTTTCCTGTCTGTCAGCAAGCAGGATATTTAGAAGTTTTCCATGTGTATCCTCTGTTTTGCCTCTGTGAGCCAAACGCAGGGAACAGAACCAGTGTTCTCTCTTTTTTCTCATGTAATGCCAAAGGGAGTGTTGTTGCTTTGCTTTTTAGAAAAAAGAAGAAGAAGAAGAATTTCTACACATTTCACTGTGTTGCTGGGGGAAAGAAGACCTGTCCTCTCCTGCCTCATAGGTTTTTGGGATATTTTTTTTGTATCCACAGTACAAAATACAGTGCACAAATGCATACAGTGACAAATCATTTTCTTTCCATTGCCTCTGCTCATTGTGCAATAATTGTATTGGCTAAACCTTTGAAACGTCAGGATGAACATCTGGTTTTGGTGCTCACCAGCCTGCCAAGTCGGGAAGCTTTGAATATTTTGCCAAACCATTTACCCAGCCCTGAATTTATAACTAATATCAGGAAAATCGCTAGGGGAAAATGCAAGCAACTGCAGACTGTGTAACAGCCAAAGTCAATTCTTAAAGGATCACTTTTTTACTGTATTCATTTTATCAATGTGGTTCACAGATAGCCGTCTCTGGTTCATAAGAGTAAATTCGTATCGATGAGAGGCTTTTGCAACCCAAATAGTTTCACACTGAAAGTACACTAGTGAAATGTTTTTGGAAAATAAAATCAGATTTTGGAACTGCGTCCTCAGCAAGCGACACATTCGAAACAAAACAAGGTGCCTCAACCAAACATACAGCCACAAAGTTTCAGAAGAGACATCTAAGTAAGGAATAAAACTATTCCATGGGAACAGAAAGAATTACAGCAAAGAGGGGAGTATCAAGAAGCCGGGCAATGCATTTGGAAAAGCCTTCTTTACACTAAGTGTAATTAAGTGCTGAGGCAGATTACTTAAGGGTGCTGTGGTATTGCTATTGCTGGAATTTATGGAAGTATCTGCCAAGAAAGGATTCAGGAGAACACATCCTGTTTTCGATTATCTCTCCAAATTTTTTCCTTTGAATTTCTTCAATATGGTAAACAGAAGAAAAAACCCTGGAACAAACCTCTCCTGTCTTCCCACGCGCTGTCAGGAGCTAACTGTGCTTTTACTTAGAGGGTTTTTAGTTGCATCTCTTGGTACACCCTGTCAGCCTCCTGTCCTGCTTTTGTTTCCTTCGTTTTCCCTTTTCCCATTCCAGCCAGCGCTTTCAGAATTCTCTTTCCATCCGCCTTGTCTGCTCACAGCGCTTGGCTCAGGCACAGCCATCAGATAAAGCGCTGCCAACTTCTTGGCGGCAAACAAACCTGAATTACAAACAGAAAATGAGACTGATGGGAAAGAGAAAAAAAAGACAAGAAATAAAGCAACTCTAGCAAGCTATCGACAGCTGAACTACTCTCGGGACCCCGTTCCTACACCCGGCCGCTCGCCTGCCCGGGACCCCGCTGATGGGCTCCACGCCCGCAGAGCCGCGCCCTGACCCTGTGCGCTGCCTGCGAGCGCTTGCCCTCTGCCGGGCAGACGGAGGCAGTGCAGGGAAGGGGAAGGGGAAGGGGAAGGGGAAGGGGAAGGGGAAGGCAAAGTACACCTTGATGCAGTCATAGGACTATTCTTGCGCTTTGAAACTTTTGGGGAGCTCTACCCTCTTTGCATCCTCCCTTTAGTTACATATATATATCTGTCATTACACATTACATACATAAGATTTCAGCCTGGACAAGAGAAGGCTCAGGGGAGGAGTCCCCACTGCCTCAGTCTTTCCTCATATGTGAAGTGCTTCAGTCCCTTCATCATCCCAACAGACTTGGATGTCTGAGGACATTGCTGTAGCTCTCCAAGGATACTGCAAAATTTACATCTTGATTTGTTATTAATGCCAACATTTCCTAGAACTGCCATAGCTGCTAAGAGCAACAGAGTCACGACTGCATTCCACCAGCACCGTAGAAACAGAGTGNTGGGGGAAAGAAGACCTGTCCTCTCCTGCCTCATAGGTTTTTGGGATATTTTTTTTGTATCCACAGTACAAAATACAGTGCACAAATGCATACAGTGACAAATCATTTTCTTTCCATTGCCTCTGCTCATTGTGCAATAATTGTATTGGCTAAACCTTTGAAACGTCAGGATGAACATCTGGTTTTGGTGCTCACCAGCCTGCCAAGTCGGGAAGCTTTGAATATTTTGCCAAACCATTTACCCAGCCCTGAATTTATAACTAATATCAGGAAAATCGCTAGGGGAAAATGCAAGCAACTGCAGACTGTGTAACAGCCAAAGTCAATTCTTAAAGGATCACTTTTTTACTGTATTCATTTTATCAATGTGGTTCACAGATAGCCGTCTCTGGTTCATAAGAGTAAATTCGTATCGATGAGAGGCTTTTGCAACCCAAATAGTTTCACACTGAAAGTACACTAGTGAAATGTTTTTGGAAAATAAAATCAGATTTTGGAACTGCGTCCTCAGCAAGCGACACATTCGAAACAAAACAAGGTGCCTCAACCAAACATACAGCCACAAAGTTTCAGAAGAGACATCTAAGTAAGGAATAAAACTATTCCATGGGAACAGAAAGAATTACAGCAAAGAGGGGAGTATCAAGAAGCCGGGCAATGCATTTGGAAAAGCCTTCTTTACACTAAGTGTAATTAAGTGCTGAGGCAGATTACTTAAGGGTGCTGTGGTATTGCTATTGCTGGAATTTATGGAAGTATCTGCCAAGAAAGGATTCAGGAGAACACATCCTGTTTTCGATTATCTCTCCAAATTTTTTCCTTTGAATTTCTTCAATATGGTAAACAGAAGAAAAAACCCTGGAACAAACCTCTCCTGTCTTCCCACGCGCTGTCAGGAGCTAACTGTGCTTTTACTTAGAGGGTTTTTAGTTGCATCTCTTGGTACACCCTGTCAGCCTCCTGTCCTGCTTTTGTTTCCTTCGTTTTCCCTTTTCCCATTCCAGCCAGCGCTTTCAGAATTCTCTTTCCATCCGCCTTGTCTGCTCACAGCGCTTGGCTCAGGCACAGCCATCAGATAAAGCGCTGCCAACTTCTTGGCGGCAAACAAACCTGAATTACAAACAGAAAATGAGACTGATGGGAAAGAGAAAAAAAAGACAAGAAATAAAGCAACTCTAGCAAGCTATCGACAGCTGAACTACTCTCGGGACCCCGTTCCTACACCCGGCCGCTCGCCTGCCCGGGACCCCGCTGATGGGCTCCACGCCCGCAGAGCCGCGCCCTGACCCTGTGCGCTGCCTGCGAGCGCTTGCCCTCTGCCGGGCAGACGGAGGCAGTGCAGGGAAGGGGAAGGGGAAGGGGAAGGGGAAGGGGAAGGGGAAGGGGAAGGCAAAGTACACCTTGATGCAGTCATAGGACTATTCTTGCGCTTTGAAACTTTTGGGGAGCTCTACCCTCTTTGCATCCTCCCTTTAGTTACATATATATATCTGTTATTACACATTACATACATAAGATTTCAGCCTGGATAAGAGAAGGCTCAGGGGAGGAGTCCCCACTGCCTCAGTCTTTCCTCATATGTGAAGTGCTTCAGTCCCTTCATCATCCCAACAGACTTGGATGTCTGAGGACATTGCTGTAGCTCTCCAAGGATACTGCAAAATTTACATCTTGATTTGTTATTAATGCCAACATTTCCTAGAACTGCCATAGCTGCTAAGAGCAACAGAGTCACGACTGCATTCCACCAGCACCGTAGAAACAGAGTGTCTAGATCTGCTGTCTGCTGCCTGCTGGCATATTCTTCACTCCCAACTCTGAATGACTATTTGAGCTGTATGTTAGTAATTATGTGCTATCAATCCCAGTCAGGCAAATGGGCACAGATGGCCCTTGCTCTGGCTGCAGCCCCGGCTCAGTTTCAAACAAGAACTCTGCTGTTTGTCAAGCTGACCACTGATCAGTTGATCAGTCTTGACGAGGGCTTCCTGTGAAGACCGATGTGGTGAAAATCAACGGGAGTTAACGAAACTTGCTTCTAAGGATGCACACAACACCCTGATGAAGTGAGAGTTCAATATTTGCTCTCGTGAAATACCCGTGTGTCAGTTACAAGGAAGCGAAACCTCTCTATTTTCAGCATCTCTATGCAAATGAAACGAAGCTGGCAAGTTTGGGACAGTGTGGGGATGAGCTGGGCTACGTATGGGGAAAACAGAATTGCAAAAGACTTATGCAAACACAGGCTGCTGGTTACTGTAGAGGAGCAGTGGAATTGTTTCTCCTTTCTGCACTTGAAATTCTTACTGCGAACGGGCAATAGGAAATTGAGCTGAGCAGCTGAATGCAAGAGACCAATTGCTGCCTGAACTTGCCGAGTTATTTGCCCACAGAAACACCACATTTCTTGTGCTTTTCAGAAACAATTAGTTCTAGCATTCAGCAGAAGAAATGCCTGCCTTCAGCTTTTAAATGTCACTGTTGTGTTCCACAGCTTGAATCCACACTAGAAACCAAACGAGAGAAAAAATATTACACTTGGACAGAAGTGAATCCCACACTGCCTGCTGCTTCTGCAGAGGAGGTCAGCAGAAATGAGTGAAACAGTTGAGGTTGTGTAGTTTATAGGCAAGCAATAGCACAGAAATAGGAGAGAACCCCTGAGCTTGTAGACACATTGCTGCTGATGAGAAGCAGTGACTCTTGAACTGTCAAAGGCTCTTTCACTGCTCCTTCTGGACTTCAAAGGCAGAGGCTGCTGCAGCAAAATTACAAAATCTAAATAAAAACCTGGTATTTTGCTCAACTCCAATTCCACTTCTACATTTGTTAAAAAGAGAAGAGAGAGAACAGGTTCAGGACGCCCAAGCATTAAAATAAAATTGTTGAACATTTAGGATTCCTTTTCTGAAACAGAGCAGAAACCTGAAAGGAGTGACTACTGCCAGCAACTGCAGTGTCACCTACGTCTCTGTGCCCTGAAAGTTTTATTTCCCCCCAGCAATTTTTGCACTGTTCACCAAGTAGTGTCTTGATGGGCATGACAATATGAAGAAGCAAACTAGGATGAGTTAGGCCAAGAGTTAGCTTTGTGTGCTGGGGTCTGCTCTCTGAAACTCCAGGGACATAGCTCAGCTGGGCACGGCACAGGGCTGTGCTCAGGAGCCAAGCTGAAAGCAGTGAAAGTGTCATGTCTCTTCCAGTCAGTACAAGGAAGTGCGGGGTTTTTTTGGGATCTGCGGCACTTCTGAGGAAGGGTGGGACAAGGAAGTGGGTTTTGTCCCTACTCTCAGGCATCCAGCTTCCCCATTTCTTTCAGTCCCAGAAGCCATTTCTGAGCAGTGGCTTCTCCTGCATGTGATCACTTCCCAGAGGCTGAGAGACCCCTCGCGTGCAGCTGTGTAGGGCAAATCTCAGTAGAAAGCTCCTATCCATCCCACCCTGTCTCCAGTGCTCAACATAGTCTTCTGCTGATGTCATGAGATCCATGCAGTTTTACAGTGGTTTGCTCTATCAAACCCTTTGAATACTGATCCCATGAGTGCCCATAGGCCTCCTCAGGTATTCCTCCCTTCTCCACAGAAGCTGAGGCAAAGACAACCTCCTTAGATAAAACTAAGGATAAAACTCAGATAAATTCATACAGGTTCTTTCTTAACTCAGTATTGTGGTTAAAAGTAATAAAGAAGCCTTGAGGGTTTCTACAGGCCCGGTGCGGGTGAGCATGGTGGGCTGCTCTAACCCAGGACAAGAGCAGAGCCGGCACCTCTTCTGTGCTTCTTGCTGTACACGTTCACGGCACCACCCCGTGTTCCCTCCCCTCTGCCCCTCTGTCGTCTTCTGGAGGGGTTTTCCACGTTGCCCTCTGTCGTGCCTTAAGTCTGACGAGGGGCCATGCCTTCCTCGTCTCGCAGCAGCCTGAGGGGGTGGTTCTGGGGCGCTGCCCTCTGCTTCCCGCGCTCCCGCCGCCCAGCAGAGGGCGGGCGGGGCCTAGCGACGCTGCTGGCTGCGGGGCCTCAGCTCCCAGAGAGGGGGAGCGCGGGCAACGGCTGCCCAGAGCGAGTCAGGCGTCGGTAGCTTCCTTGGTTTGGGGTTTTTTAGGTTGTTCTGTGTTTGTTTGGGGGTTTTTTGTTTGTTTGCTTTTAAATTATGATGGTCAATTAATCATCTGATGTTCACTTGCTACTGAGGCCTTGACTTGAAGCTGTAAGAAGAACCCCTCACAGGATGGGTTGTCACTAATGAAAACAATAGACTTTATGGGTTTATAATTTTAGGACAGAGCAGTTGTCACCTGAGTTGTCTTTTCAGGTTCTTCTAATCAGGGCATGATTCTCTAGTGAATCCTTGCTCTGTCATGGCACGGAGGTTACCCAGAGGGCCACAAACATTTAGTCACCTATGACATATACCTTCACAAACTGGAGCCACCAGAAGCTACAGAAATCATAGTCATAGAATCATAGGTTCATATTCATAAAGCTAAATGATCTTATCAAGAATATGGGGCACCAAGAAAACCACAATAGCAATAGTGTATGTGAGTCAATTTGTCCTCCCTAAGGGTTTTCAGGAGGCTCGGTCTCCTGAAGGCTTTTGAGTCACTGAAGCCTAAGGTAGTTCTGACCTTTTGTTAATACTGCTGTAAAACCTCCAGCTTTGAGCCTCTTAGGGGAAAACTGCCTTCAGGTTCCTCATCGGGCAGGAGATCCAAACCAGTGGGAGTTATTCCTCTGTCCTGTGCACATCACCTGACAAACCTGTAACATAGCCCATTAAGTGGTGGTTGTTTACAATTTTAATACATTCAGTAAACAAGTCATGAAAAAATACACTTTAACCATGATAAGGTGCTCTATGAGTCACAGACACACAAAAGCAAGGAAACGCAAACACATTCTGTGAGTTTTCTTCTTCTGTTACTTCCCTGGCTTTTCCACAGCCTTTGCTTGCCTGTTGCATTTCTTTTTCTCACTTTCATTACTTACGTACCCTGAAAGCACTCTATTTTCATCTACATCCAATAAATATATATTACATTTA
>VZRI01004673.1:0-16375 GCA_013397515.1 Upupa epops
TATATATATATATACACACAGTGGTTTCATATCTTCATCTTCCTCACATGGAGGTTGATATAGCAGTTGCAGCAGAACAGTTTGTTGCTTTGGATCCTAACTTCAGCTCCAGAGTGGGATCCCCCAAGGTTGCAATTGTAGGCAATGAACTTAAAGCTCTGTAAACAACAGCAAAGACCAAGAGACTCAATGATCATGGCTGCTCCTTTGCCCAGAACTTTATGATACAGTATGAACAGGTGCTGTTCACACTGATTGGCCTGCTATGTGTCTGGAACCTTGACAGAGAAGCAGAGAGGGGAAACTGAGCCCAAGGTGCTGTCTGGACACATACCATTTTCTCAAGACGGCCTTTCTTTTCTAACATTTTTGATAGAATGTCAAATATACAGTAGTTGAGATTTTGCTTCAATTATAATTTCTGGGTTGGTTTGAAGATAGATCATGTAAATATTTCTATGCTGCTGCTAACTCTAATTGTGGTGAAATATGAGACAATCTTCTACATGAAGTGTCTGTTATTGAATTATCATTAAACTGGAAATAATTTCAGGACTTTAAAACTGAACAGATTCTTATCTGTTAAGTCACTGTCTGTTCAATGCATCTGTTTTATTGAATTTCATATATACAAGGTTTCCTCTGTATTTATGTAAAATAAGTAACACTTGATACTTAATAACTCCTATGGAGTAAATATTTTTTAACACTTCTTTTCAATTAAAGAGATAATACTGATGAAAAGTTTTCAGATTATAAAATTAATTCATTTATCACAATTTAATTCTGAGAATGCATGGCATTTCACTGTGTGTTGGCAAATGTGATTTTACTTCTGGCTTCATTACTAGTGTTGTATATTGTCATTAAATCACAGAATCATATGATGAAAAATATGGTCGGAAAGGACCTCCCAGATCACCGAGTCACAGCATGTTCACATCCACAAGAAACCTCAATACCACCATGGATGGTGACTCACCCACCTCCCTGGGAAGGCCATTCCAGTGCCTCACCACTCTGTAAAGAATTTCTTCCTAAGACATAATCTAAACCTTCCCAGCCTCGGTTTCACATCATTTCTCCTGGTTCTGTCGTTAGTCATCAAAAAGAAGAAGCCTCTTTTTCTTTAATTAAAAAGAAGAGACCACCTCTGTACAATCTCCATTCAGGTAATTGTAGAAGGCAATGAGGTCCCCTCTCAGCCTCCTCATCTACAAACTAAATATGCCCAGCTCCCTCAGCTTCTCCTCATATGACTTGTTCCGTAAACCCCTCATGAGCTTGGTAGCTCTTCTCTGGACATGCTCCAGCATCTCAATGTCTTTCCTATAACAAGGGGCCCAGAACTGAATGCAGTACTCAAGACAAAGCCTCATACAAGTCAAGTATAAGGGCATGAGAACTTCCCTTCTGCTGCTAACCCTGCTATTCCTGATCCAGGGAAGGATCCTGTTGGCCTTCTTGGCCGCCTGGCTCATATGAAGCCAGTTGTCTACCAGCAACCCCAGGTCCTTCTCTGCTGTGCAGCTTTGGACCTATTCATCCCCAAGCCTGTAGCGTTGCCTGCGGATGTTGTGACTGAAATGCAGGATCCAGCATTTGGCCTTATTGTCCCTCAGACAATTGGCCTCAGCCTATCGACCCATCCTGTCCAAGTAGATTCTTTCTGTCCTTGAGCAAGAATAACACTGCCACACAATTTGATGTTGTCTGCAAACTAAGGGTGCTCAAACAACACTGGCCTCAAAACTGAGAGGGGCAGCGCTTGTGACCAGCCACCAGCTAGATTTTACCCCATTAATCACAACTTTCTGGGAACAACCAGCCAGTCTTTTTTTTTTACCCCAGTGAAGGGTACATTTATCGATCCCATGATTCACAAGTTTGTCCAGAAGAATGTTGTGGGAGATTGTGTCAAAAGCCTTCTGAAAGTCCAAGTATACAACAGGACACAGGATCACCTATGCTGGCTGACCCTGATCCCTTGGCTGCCCTGCAATTGCTGTGAGAGCTCAGTCAAGATGATCTTTCATGGTACTGAAGTCAGGCTGACAGGCCTGGTTTCTTGGTTCCTCCTTATGGCCTTTCCTGTAGGTAGTCAACTTCCAGTCGTCTGGTACCTCCCCTGTTGACCAGTACTCTTGGGTGAATGCCATCCAGCCCCATAGAGTGTCTAGCTGCAGATCCTTAACTACTTCTTCCTGTATTATGGAGGATTTGTGCTGTTTACCTCCCTTACCTTCGAGTTCTAGAGGCTGAATATCCTGGGGACAGTTGGTCTGTCCATTAGGGACAGTGGCAAAGACAGCATTATGTATCTCAGTCTTTTCCTCTTCATGAGTTGCAATGTTCCCCCCCACATCCAGTAAACAATAGAGATTCTCCCTCGTTCTCTTTTTATTGTTGATGTGCCCATAGAAACTGTTTTTGTTGTCCTTTTATGTCAGTGGTCAAGTTGAGTTCTAGCTGTGCTTTTGCCTCCTAATTTTCTCTCCGTATAACCTGACAAGATTACTGTACTCTGCCCGAATTACCTAGCCCTTCTTCCAAAGGTGGTAAGACCTCCTTCTCTTCCTAATTCCCATCAGGAGCTACTTGTTCGACCAGGCTGACCATTTTCACCGCCTTTTAATTTTACAACACACAGGGTTTGCCTTCTCTTGGGCTTTTAAAATCTCCTTGAAGAGTGTTCAATCTTCCTCGTTTCACTCGTTTGCCCTTCAGGACTGTCTCCCATGGGACTTTCTCAACCAGTGTTCTAAACAGACCAAAGTCTGCTTTCTGGAAATCCAAGGTGGAGATTCTGTTGGCTGCCCTCTTTACATCACTAAGAATTGAGAACTCAAACAATTTGTGATCACTAAGCCCAAGATGTTCTCCTACCACCACATGTCCCACTAGCCCTTCTCTATTTGAGAACAAGAGGTCAAGCAAGGCACCTTCCCTGGTAGGCTAATCTATCAGTTGTGTCAGAAAGTTATCTTCCATACACTCCAGTAACTTCCTAGCCTGCTGTGTTAGATTTCCAGCAGGTAGGTTGAAGTCCACAACCAGAACAAGGGCTGGAGATAGAAGACTTCAATCAGGTGTTTGTAGAATATGTCGTCTACCTGGGGTGGTCTATAGCGGACTCTTAGCACAATATCTCCCTTTTTTGCCTTCCCTTTCATCCTAACCCATGCACACTCAACTTTATCATCACTGAAATCAATTTCTATATATTCAAAAAGCTCCCTAACATACAGGGCCACACCCCCACCTCTCCTTCATTGTCTATGCTTTCTGAAGAGCTGATATCCATTCATCACAGCATTTCAGTCATTATAGTTTTCCCACCACATTTTTCTGATAGCAACTACATCATAACTGTCATGCTTCACAATGGCCTCCACATCATACTGCTTGCTGCCCATGCTACTTGCTATAGATACGCTTGATGTGGGCTACTGATTTCACCTGCATCCTTTGTCCTTTACCCCTAGGCTCACTGGTGAGCCAGGTTTTATCCCCTTCCTCCTTCAATTCTAGTTTCCCAGCCGCTTCTGAGTTTACTAACCTATTAGTGAGCTCTGGGCTATTGTCCCAAGTACTACCACCTTCATTAATACTAGAGTGCTGCCCCACTGGTGCGCACCCAGCAACAACCCCACCAAGTCTAATTTAAACCCTTCTGAATGAACCTTTCTAATTCCTGTCCAAGAACTCTTTTGCCCTTCTGGGATAAACCTTTCCCATGTATCACTGCCAGATCTGGTGTCTTATAAGACCAATCATTATCAAAGAACTCAAAGTACCAGTCTTGTAACCAGCCCATATCCTCACCTGAAAATGAAAGAAAACAAGAGAAAATATTTTGAGCCCCAGACTCCCTCATCATCCTTCCCAAGGCCTTGAAGACTCTCTTCATTCCCCTGAAGATATGGAATGCAGACTTCTCCCCACCTGTCTGGAATATTAGTAGCGAGTAGCAGTCAGTTTATTTGACCAGATTAGGGAGCGTCCTCGTGATAGCCCTGATTTGGTCTCCAGGTAGACAGCAGAATTCTCCATGATGAGGGTCAATTCTGCATATTGGGCCCTCAGTTCCCTTCAGGATTGAGTCCCCAGTAACTAGTACCCTTTTCTTTTTTTATGGAGATTATTGTATTATCAGTTTGTGATAAAACCTCCAGAATAGATTGCCAATCTATATCCCTATTAGACTAACTGTCTTCCAGGAGGGGCTCATATAGATTTTTCAGAGGCACATGGAGTGGTGAGGCAGGCAAGAGGAGTTTCTGTCTTCTGTGACAGCCTTGAACTTGCTTCCACTCACCCCTTTTACTCAGGATTCTATCTTCCTTCTGAGAGGTGCAGGATACAGGGGGCCCAAAATCAGGGTATCATATGGCCATTATACAGAGGGCACAGCCTGGCTCCATCAATCTATCTCCATTTGAGCCTCCTTAATGCTCCTAAGCATGTATGCTTTGGCTTGTAGCCTTATTACCTGTCTTACAGCTGTGCTGTTTGCTTAAGCAGATCATCTACCTGCTCACACCACACACAGCCACCCTCAGAGCTGTCCTGTGAGATCAGTGAGAAGCTACGGCATTCCCTGCAGCCTGTCACCTGCAGAGCCATATCGTTCCATGGGAACACTGTCTGGTTTCCCACATCCATTTTGACTGGATACATGGTCTTTGTCTGCTGGGTGGAGACCATTTTGGAGAAACTGGTTTGCTGGGGTTTTTCTGTTTGTCTGTTTGTATTTTTCCTCACTGCCCCCCCCACCAGCAAGCATGATAGCTGCAGCTGCTGTCTGGCTGTTTGGCTGTTCGCAGTGTTGAGTGTCGTTTCCACCTTCACCGCTTTTAAATCTTCCACTGTTTTCCATCTGCATCCTCAGCCACATCCCCTCTGTCGAATCATAAAGGTTGGAAAGGACCTCTAAGATCATAAAGTCCTACCACCAAACCAACACCTCCATGACTACTAGACCATGTGCCAAAGAGCTACGCCTAGCTGCCTTTTGAACACCTCCAGGGATGGTGACTTCAGTACCTCCCTGGGCAGTTTGATCCAATGCCTAACTACTGTTTCATTAAATTAAATTAAATTAAATTATTAATTTAATGTTTCATTAAATTAAATTAATAAATTGTAACTTGTGCCACTTCATTTTGTCCTAAGTTATTTGGAAGAACAGGTTAGTACTAGCTCCCTACAGCCTCCTTTCACGTAGCTGGAAAGGGCAATATAGTCTTCTCCTAGCTTCCTCTTCTTAAAGCTAAACAATCCCAACTCCCTTAGCCTCTCCTCATAAAACACGTTCTTCAGTCCCCTAACCAGCTTTATTGCCTTTCTCTGCAGTTGCTCCAACACCACAACATCTATGGTATTGTGTGTAGTCCCTGATAGGGCAAAAATATATCTTCCAAGCTTTGAAAGCAATACTCTAGAGAAACTTTCCTGTGAAGGAATAGCATCCCATTGACTTTCGCTTTCTTTCTATAGTTAGTAGTTGGCTCCATGTTTTACTAAAAAGAAATTATATATCAATTTGTTACACAAAATGGAACATGTCTGTAATTATGTTATTATTTTAACATAGCACTTCACAAATATTAATGATCTTCATAGAAATAACATCTCCAGGGAAGCAAAGAAACATTATAACATGAGATGTTTTATATGAAAGAATGGGCTCTGTTATTCACAAGCTGTTGTTGAGTGGATATTTTCCGATTAATTCATAAAGGCAGGAATCTTATCTATATTTTTACTAAAACATAGTATCTTGGAGATCAGAGGTTCAAAGTTAAACTTTATGCTTATTATTACATATACTGGGAGCAGTGTTCTTCATCATATTCATAAATGATATTGACAGAGGCACTGAGTGCACCCTCAGCAAGTCTGCAGATGTTACCAAGCTGAGGGTGCAGTTGATACGCCTGAGGGTTGGAATGCCACCCAGAGGAACCTGGATAGACTGGAGAGGTGGGCCCAGATGAACCTTATGAGGTTCAACAAGGCCAAGTGCAGAGACCTGCACCTAGGACAGGCTAACCAGCATTATCAGTACTGGCTGGGAGAGGATCTACTGGAGAGCAGTCCTATGGGATTTGGGTATGCTGGTGGATGGAAAACTGGACATCAGCCACCAGTGTGCAATCACAGCCCAGAAGGCTGATCACATCCTGGGCTGCATCAAAAGAACTGTGGCCATCAGATCAAGAGAGGTGATTCTGCCCCTCTACTCTGCCCTGGTAAGACCTTACCTGGAGTATTGTGTTGGACCAACCTGACTTATACAACGATGTCCCTGCTTGTGTAGGGAGATTGGACTAGATGACCTCTGGAGGTGCGTTCCATCCTGGAACATTCTATGATACTATGATATAGATTGTCCCAAGTTACCCATGCAAGATCTGCATCAAGCATTCTGAGTTTATTCCTGTATGTATGTCTCATTCAGTTTAGCAGTGTTTAGAACAGTTATCGGAATGATCATATCTGGGGTCTGAGTTGCTGGTCTCCGCTCCACTCAATGAAAATAATTTCATATATGATTAATAATCTCAGATTTCTATCTTCAGATATCCTGAGATTCTGTTCTACTCTGACAAAATTGCAAAAAGAAGAAAACATGCACAGTTTTTAGTCTTAAACAAGAAGCATCTTTCTTGAACCCAGAGACTGCATGTCTAAAATCTAATGCAAACATGCCTTGAGTTGCTGTGTTTACTATTAGGCATATTCTAATAACAGCATCCAAGAGGAAAAAGGCCCAAATAAAAGAAGGGTAAGCATAGTACTGTGTCTGAAGATCAAGTTTATGTTTACATAGGATAGATGATTCAAAGATTTGTTTTTTAAATGGAAAATGATACTACAAATGTGTTTCTACATGTTTTTCCCTGGTTTTCTTTACATCAGCAATTCCAAACAGGTTAAAAAAAGAATTGTATTTATGTTGATATTGATCTACTTTGATAGTGTGGCTATCACTTGAGACTGATTTTTTTTTTTTGGTCCTTCCTTTTTAGATAGTTTAAGTCCATTTTAAGTAACAGGACAGATTCATAGAATCATAGAATCATAGAATCATAGAATCAGTAGGGATAGGAAGGGACCTCGAAAGATCACCTAGTTCAACCCCACATCACAACAGGATCATCTAAGCCAAGTTGCAGAGTAACACATCCAGGCGGGATGTGGAGACTCCACAACCCCTCTGGGCAGCCTGTTCCAATGCTCCTTTACCCTCACTGTGAACAAGTTCCTTTTGATATTTATAGGCAACCTCTTATATTCCAGCTTGCACCCATTTTCCTATCACTAGATGACATTGAGAAGAGCCTGCCTCCGTCTTCCTGACACCCACCCCTCACATATTTATAGACATTCATGAGGTCACTCCTTAGCCTCCTCTTCCAAGTTAAAGAGACCCAGCTTCTTCAGCCTTTCCTCATAAAGGAAGTGTTCTACTTCCTTCATCATCTTCGTTGCTCTATGCTGGACACCCTCTAGCAGCTCTGTGTCCTTCTTGAACTAAGGGGCCCAGAACAGGACACAATACTCCAGATGTGGTCTCACTAGTGCAGAGTAGAGGGGGAGAAGAACCTCTCTCGATCTGCTAACCACCTCCCTTCTGATCCCCCCCAAGGATGCTGTTGGCCCTCTTGGCCAGAAGAGCACATTGCTGGCTCATAGTCATCCACTAGGACCCCCAGGTCCCTTTCTCCTACACTGCTCTTCAACAGGTTAGTCCCTAGCCTTTACAGATACTTGGGGTTATTCTTGCCAGATGCAAGACTCCACACTCACCCTTGTTGTACCTCTTTAAATTTCTCTCTGCTCAGCTCTCTAGCCTGTCCAGGTCTCACTGAATGGCAGCACAGTCTGCTGGGGTGTCAGTGACACCACACAGCCTTGTGTCATCAGCAACCTTGCTGATAGTGTGCCCTAATACCTCATCCAAGTCATTAATGAATAAATTGAAGGGGACTGGTCCCAATACTGGTCCTTAGGCGACTCCACTAGATACACGTCTCCACTACTCTCTGACTTCTGTCCTACAGCCAGTTCATAATCCACCTCACTACCCAATAATCCAGTCCACACTGCCTCAGTTTGGCAGTGAGGACACTATTTCATAGTAGATACCATTTGGTACAATCATAGAATCATTAGGGATCAGAAGGGACCTTGAAAGATCATCTAGTCCAATCCCCCTGCCACAACAGGATCACCTAGACCAAGTTGCACAGGAACAGATCCAGGAGAGTCTTGAATGTCTCCAGAGAAAGAGACTCCATTTTATGCTCTCTTCAAGCAAAGTTTCATGTTTTCTTTAAATGTGAAAGGCCAAGTAGACTGAATCCCTGGAGATAGCCCAAGACACACTTGAGAGCTTGTGGTGCTCTTTTAGCCTGCACAGGAAAGGAAATGGATGAGAATGTAGGGCAACACCACATCAAGCAGCACATCAAGCAGCAAATAGATGTTATTAAGTCTTGCTTTTTGTTCTTTTAGAGCTATTTGATTTGTCCAGACTATTTCCACATCTGAAAGTTGCTGTTACAATATTTCAGAATTTTGGTCTAATTGGTGCTATCTTAATATGTCTCTGGTTTCTAGGTATCCCAGCTGTAACATAAAGAGGCCAAATGCAGACACTTTTGTTCAGTAATTTTTACCTTCTAATCAGACTTTCCTGGCTACTCATATGTCAGTTGCCCTTCAAGGTTTAGTCAAAGAATTTTGAGAAGTTAGTTTTCGGACTTGGGGCTTTGATGATATGGCAGTCCATTTTGTTTGTCTGCTAAAAGGCTCACAAACCTTTGATGCTTTTTGATCTACATGGAAGATTTCACAGGTAGAACTCTGCAAAAATATGTATTAAAATAAACAGATTTTTTTAAATTTAAGATATGTTCATTCAAGATATGGATTAAAAACACACATTTCACCTTGTTTGTATGTTAAAGATCTCTCAGAGTTGGTATCAATTTTCAGCATTAAAATTTTGATATATATTTACAACAGATTCTATGACTGCTAATGTAACAGGCAGGCATATGGACCAAATATCTTCAAGGAATTTGTTCATCTTTTCTTTGAGCATATTTGAGGAACAGAGTTTGGAATAAATTTTAATTTTGCAACCTTTCCTTCCCAACAATCGCACAATTTATATGGGGTAGATAAATTCAACTGCAAATCCAATGTATGCTCCTTGTGTTTCTTTTGTTAAAAGAGCAGGCTAACAGTATTTTCAGCCAAGGCAATCTTTACTGCTTAACCCAAAGTCCAATAGATCAAGCAGTACTCTGATTTATATATGAGTTTTGGGTTTGAAACAAAAGGTATTCCTCTACTTACCACAACCGCTGGGATGCATTAATCAGACCTTAATTAACATGGAATAAAGGTGATACATTCGAGATTAACTCATTATGATTTTTTTAACAAATGGAAGCTTTCAAAGGACCTTAGGCTGAAGTAAGTTTCAGAAACATGCTTGTACACCGGCTTGAGACTTTGTAAGAGACAGCTTTCAGAATAGTTATCGTGCATGAAATACTTTATAATGTCATAATGCATATGAAACAATTAATGCAAAAAACCTTCATTTAGTGGTGGCAAATGGCAGAGAATGTAGGACAAGTTTTGTGTTTGCTTAGGTGGATCATAAAACAGTAACTACAGGAGAAAGAACAAATTGTGCACACCCACCAATATGCAATTTAAGAACTATAGTTTACTCAATGAAATGGTGGTGGAAAGGTAGTGTTTCACCAGATCAGGTCTATGCTCTAGGAACTGGGTGATATCTTCATGAGTTACACAGTATTTTCCTTTTACGGTGTACTCTTGAGAAGAGCACTGAAGCAGAGAACAGAAGATATGTAGCTGGGAGGATCAGGATGGTAAACTGAGAAGTACTCCCTGAAGCAAAAGCAAGCTTATAGTTGAAAAATCTGTGTTTGAAGATGCAAAAGAACAGGACAGATGCAAGTGAAACTGGTCAGCCAGCAAGATGCACTGCAAATTCAATCTTCAGAGAAAATACATGTTATGCAAAGTAATCAACAAGTGTTCTACATTTTTTGTCTGTGCTTGTGCCTGTTAAAAAATGGTTCTTCTGCCCTGTGCTTAGTGAGAAAGTGAAAACAGTAGAATGTGCCAAGCAGGCATGGGAAGTCGTTAGAAGTAGCAGATTCTAAGATAAAAATTGGCTTTTGGAAATTACACTAGTAAAGCCAGAATATCTGTGTTTGCAGTCATCTGCCCATATTCCTCTAATTCTTGGTGTGGCTGGTTGGCAAGGTTTATTTTCTCTCTCAGTATCTGCAAGGAGAAAATATTGCCAAAGTTGTGTTTGGAAGTGCAGATTTTACAGCTGTGTTATTTTGTGTTGGTAGCTGTCTAAGAAGGTATCTGTAGAAGACACAGCTTAGCTGTGGCTATGTGACCTTCACACATTAGGTTCTTGTAAAGTAAGATCTTAGTCCTGTTTAGGTATAGAAGAATTGTTCTTTCACCTAACAGCATTTTGTGATTGGTGTACTCCCTTCTGTACTAACATGTAGATCTTGCATGTTACTGGAATAATACCCACTTACAGATTTCTGGCATTTATAGTAGATCAATTCTATTCCTACACATTGATTATAATGTCTCTGTCCCATTTATCAAGTAAATGAAAGCATGTAAAATGGTGTTTGTTTTTCTAGTCAGTGTGTAGACCCGTATAAGATGGTTTGTTCTGCACAGATGTATCCATGCTTTTTATTAATTTTAGTGATGAGCAACTTTATGGATGGGATTCCAGACACAAAAGATAGAAAGGGCATTTTCCCTGCCTTTATCAGCTGTGAGGAATAATTACTCTTACTTACACTGTGTTCTAGAAAATAACACATTCTACAACAAAAAATTTTAGTATCTGACGTCTTTTGTTGTGCTTCTTTAATCTACTGGTTTCTTTGTGAAGAGATTTCCTTATTTCTGAGCAGGATAACCTAATGAAATCAAAATTCTATAAATGGTTCTTAAAATAGTGATAATTTTTTTTAAAATAAAAATTATTTTAAAAAAGAATTATCCATAGGTGTTGATCATGAACAAAAGCATGAGCTTAATTGAAAAGAAAATAATCGTTTGTATAACTATTGTTAATAAGCAGTTAATCATAGAGGCCTCTGCGGCTGGTAATTATTATTGTTTAAACAAAGATAAATTACTTTTCTAAGATATTTGCTATTGGATTCTCCAATGCTTTCCAACAATGTGTGATGTACTGATAGTTACACAAAGGAGTAAGAGAACCAGAGAAATTGTTGATAATTATCCTAACTTAAAGGTGATTGAACAAAAATATTTGTGTTATCAATTTTAAAAAAAAATTTCTCCCACAAAAAGACAAATATTTTCTTCATTAGAATTATTATTTTTCAGTAATGAGCAGCTTTCTTGGAAAATGAATAATTAATATGTAACCAACTGGAAGAGAAATTAAATCAATTACCAAAAATATTTCTGTGTTAAATGTTAATTAAATTTAAATGTATTTTTAATATGATTAATATGCAGAAAACAAATTAAGTTAGAAGTCAATATAGCCTCAGTTAATCTGTTAATCAACAACAGTGTTTGTTTTTTATAGACTTATAGACATAGCAGTATTTAAATAATGGTTAATTTGGCATTCACAAGTTCAATTTATAACCACAGATCTTGCAAATACAGATAAACCTGCCGTTTATGTATTTCAACATAAGTAAAATATATATTTCAATGTAAATATTAAAAAAGAAATATCATAAATAGTCCTTAGATGTTAACAAAAGTGCTGCATTAAGCCTTTCTGTGTATTGACTTTTATGTTAAGGCATTGTTCGAGTAAGTATGCATCTTAAAATATGCAGTAGCAAAGTGTTTCTGTTCTTCAAGGAACTGAAAACAGGAAAGATAGAACAGGCTGCCCAGAGGGGTTGTACAGTCTCCTCTGGAGACGTTCAAGACCTCTCCTGGATCTGTTCCTGTGCGACCTGGTCTAGGTGATCTTGCTGTGGCGAGGGGATTGGACTAGATGTTCTTTCGAGGTCCCTTCCAATCCCTAATGATTTTATGGCAACAAGGAACGCAGTCTCCTCTTCTATTTATTCTTAGGAATTATGAGGAATTGAAGAAAATATGACTCACAAAAAGTAATTTTAATTGTGTGCAATGTTTGATATCTCATGCAATCTTTCTGTTATAAATAACTCTATGACCAAAATATATCTCAATGTAGTGCAAAATCAAAAATAAATTTTGTTACTTGAAAATGAAATCTGTTTTGGACTTTAATAAAATCTAACGTCACAGTCATTTTGATGTGTTACAGTCCTATGAGAAATGGATGTTTCATAGAAATTATCTTTACAGAGATGTTTGAAGAGAACATTGTGGTTTGGGAAAGAAAGGTGTTTTTGGTGATGCTGTAGAACTTTTTGTAAAATAAATCAAAACTCTAACTGGCTGTGTTAAAAACTCTTTCCTGGCTGTGTGTGGTTTTGACTCTGTATTATATTGATTAAATAAATATTTAATTTATATATTTCACTCCCAATTTCTACTTCGTTAGTTTTTCTAAATCAGAACCACATGTGATACTCACAGAGAAGATTACAGAATCCCCTAAAGAGTTCTTGCCATAGCAAAGCATACAGAACTGGAGATACTTTGCTTGTGAGAGCTGAAAAGATAATTACCAATATGGGGGATAAGAAAAGTAGCGTAAATATATCCGACTTTTGCAGCTTATGAAACAGTTTTAGAGTTTAACTCTTAGAAATAGATTATAGCTTAGAGAATAGAGGAAGATATCTATGGATATGCCTACAATGTCTTCTTTTAGAAGGAAGTTCAGTGTCCACATAGGAGCTGGATTCTCAAGTCGTGATATGTTGCCGCCCTGGAGAATATCATATGAGGAATGGTCTAGGCATGTATTTTACATTAAGGTTATAGATACTAGGGGTTTTTTACCCAATCTTAATGCATTGGACTGTAGCATATAGGCAAACTCAGAAGAAATATGCATTAATTATGCATTTTTGAAGGTCTATTACATGGGGAAATTTAAAAGGTTTTAATTTAATACCATGTGTTTAAGCAGAGTTTACAAGGTCTTTCAATACAAGAATACTTGTCAATCACTTACCGCTTTCAATTTTATTCACCTTGCAGAAGCTGTTCAAGGGACACCTTCAATGGTAGTATGGTAATGTGGAGAGGACATGAAGGAAGAGTAATATCTTCAACTGTGCAGCTGGAAAACTCTGATCTGTTTGCTATCACTGAGAGTTGATGTAATGAATCATGTGATTAGAGTGTTATGATCAATAACTATAAACTGTTTGGAGGAAGAGATGGGAAAGGAAAGGTAGATAATTTCCCCCTAGGTGAAAAAAATAAATGTTCAGAGCTGTACTTGAAAAACAGCATGCAACAATTCACAGGTTCAGAATGTCTCTGAATATTTAGAGACCAAGACAAGTAATCATCATAGTTCATGTTTACTATAGGCCATCTCATCAAGGGAAGGATGTTGATGAAGGGTTCTTATCTGAGACACAAGAAACATCAAAACTATAGGCCCTGGGTATCACCATGACTTTTGCTGTAAAAGCAGTGCAGCAAGCTGACAGCAATCTAGGAGATGCTTAGAATACACTGAAATTAACTTCCTAACCCAGGTCTTAGAAGGTTGAACTAAAAGAGACGTGTCACTGAATCTGCTGCTCACTAATGTGAAGGAGCATACTGGAAAGGTTGAGGTTGGTGCCCTCACATGCTGTGAACATGCCCTGTTAGAAGAATTAATGATTTTCAGAGATGTAGGTCAGGTGAAAAGTGTAGTCAAGGCTAAACCTTAGGAAAGTGAAATTTTATGTTGAGAGACTAGTGAATGGGACTCCCTGGAAAACTACACTTAAGGGTAAAGGAGTCTAAATGCTGGTAGAGATATTTTTCTTAGAGGGCAAAGAGCTCTTGATTCCCCTGTACGGAAATCAGGTAAGGAAGATAGAAGACTAACAAGACTGAGTAAAGGTCTTATGGACAAAAAGAAAATGCATAGGCATTGGAAGCACTAATGTGCATCTTAGGAAGAATAAAGTGTATAAAATTTAGTACAGCATATAGAATTTCCATCCATTCTAGAAGATCAGTCTTGCGATCATCTGAGAAACCTAAATGTAGTATGTGCAACCAACTGAGTTGCATTCCAGAGTCCTGAGAGAATGGACAGATGTAGTTGTTAAGTCTTTTTCCATCACACTTGTAAAGTCACTGCAGTCTGATGGAGTTTACAGTAATTGGAATAAGGGAAACATCACACCATTTTAAAAAAAGGTGAAAAGGAAAGCCCTAGGAAACTCAGAACACTCAGAAACAACCTCTGTGCCGATTAAAGTCAGTGAATTGATTCTCCTGAAAGCCATGCCATGGTAGGTACATGGTAGTAAATTGCCAGCGTCTCTGAAACAGACATGCCTGACAATGGCTTTTGTCAGTGCATAATGTAGTAATAAGTGATGTCATTTATCATGTTTTTGCCGTGGTCCCTCACAACATTGTCCAACATGGTTGGGTGGATTGATCATGCATAGCTAGCAATTTGCTTTTGCAGTCTAGAAAGCCAACGATCAAAAGAAGTGTAGCCAGAAGGTTAAGGGAGGTGTTTCAGCTCCTCCACTCCACTCGGATAGGCCCCATTCAGAGTACTGGGTGCAAGGCTTGGTTCCCCAGTACAACACATGTACCTGTTGGAATAGGTCTGGAGAAAGGCCATGAAAATGATTAGGGGCAAGGAAGATCTTTCCTATTAAGGAAGATTCAGAGGCATTGGATTGTTAAGCCTGGAGAATATTCTGAGGAGACCTTATTGTGGCCTTCCAGTATTTAAAGATGGCCTACAAAAATGATAGAAACATTTTACCAGTAGCGAAGGAAGAAGGAGTAAGGGTTTAAAACTAAAATAAGGGAGAATTAAATTAGGACTATTGAAGAAATTATTTAATATAATAATTTGGACATTGTAATGTTACCTAGAGTAGTATTCATCATCAGGCTGTATAGGGCTCTGAGCAACCTAGTTTAAGATGTCTCAGTCTATGGCAAGAGGGTTGAACAAGATGATCATATAATCACAGAATTACAGAATATCTTAATTTGACTTGGACCAGTAAAGATCATGGAGTCCAACTCCTTCTTGCAAGATTACGTAAGACTACTTTTTAGCTTGCTAAACTGCTCTCCATAATTTATCAGAAGTCATGGATCACAGGTGAGGTCGCAGATGACTGGAAGATGATGAATGTGACCCCCATTTACAAGAAGTGTCAGGAGGATAATCCAGGTAACTATAGACCTGTTAGCCTCACCTCAGTTCCGGGAAAAGCTATGTAATGGTTAGTACTGAGTGCTATCATGCAACAACTGTTTGATGGCCAAGAGATTATGCCTAGTCAACATGGGTTTAGGCAGGGTAGGTCTTGCCTGACTAATCTGATCTCCTTTTATGATCAAGTGACTAGACTGGTCGATGAGAGGAAGGCTGTAGACATGGTTTACCTAGATTTCAGTAAGCATTTGGTATGGTCTCGCATGATATACTCCTAGCTAAGATGGCAGTAAGGGTCTTTGAGAGGAATATACTGTGCTGGGTCAGGAACTGGTTGGATGGACGAGCCCAGAGAGTGGTAGTTAATGGAGTCGCATCTAGTTGGGGACCTGTTACTAGTGATGTCCCCCAAGATTTGGTGTTAGGTCCAGTCCTGTTCAACATTTTCATTGATGATATTGATGATGGGTTGGAATCCATCATGAGCAAATTTGCAGATGACACCAAGCTTGGAGTCCGTGTCGATCTGTTGGAGGGTAGGAGGGCCCTGCAGAGGGACTTGGACAGACTGGAGAGATGGGCAGAATCCAGTAGGATGTGTTTCAACAAGTCTAAGTGTCAGATTGTGCATTTTGGTTATAACAACCCCAGGCAGAACCATAGGCTGGGAATGGAGTTCTTAGAGTGTACTCAGGTAGAAAGAGATTTGAGGGTACTGGTGGACAGTAAACTTAGCATGAGTCAGGAATGTGCCCAGGTGGCCAAGAGGGCTAACAGCATCCTGGCCTGTACCAGGAATGCTGTGGCCAGCAGGGAGAGGGAGGTTATCCTCCCCTGTATTTGGCACTGGTTAGACCGCACCTGGAGTATTGTGTTCAGTTCTGGGACCGTCAGTTTAGGAGGGATGTTGAGGTGCTGGAACAAGTCCAGAGAAGAGCAACTAGATTGGTAAAGGGCCTGGAAGGTAAGCCCTACGCGGAGAGGCTGATG
>VZRI01004673.1:19228-32816 GCA_013397515.1 Upupa epops
ATTCCTGCAAGCCCTCCCACCCCCCTACCCTTTCTCTTCTGAAAAGTGGGGTGCTAGTGTGTGTGCGTGTCTGTATGTGTGTGTGCGTGTGGTGGTGGCTGTTGGTTATGAGTGTTTGGGTACACTCCCTTATCCCAGACCTTTCATCTAAGGCCAAAACCCAATGTGTTAGCTGTCTCCTATTTCTCTCAGTGTGTGTAAAGGCATTATGATACAGTTTCTGGTTTACCCTTTTGATTCTTTTTCTTATTTGGGGTTTTTTCTTTTTTTCTTGGTGATGGGTTCAATAAACTGTTGTCTTTCTAGCAAAGTTGCTTCATTGCCTGTTGAACTCTTGATGAGAGCTGGTTGTTGAGCTAGAATTACATGCACCAACCCATACCGATATAGACCCTTTTGCTAAACCATTACATACTGCTTCTCTTTGGTAGAATGCACTTCTGCACAGCACTATTATTTAGCTGTGCCGTAAATTCAAGGCTTTTATGCTCTGCTTCAGTGACATTAGGATAATGTGCTTAGCCATTATTAGCTGGTTAAAATAGCTAAAGAAACCTAATAGCATATTGCTTTTTTTCTTTCAGTACATATGTATAAATAGGCCCAAGCAGTAAACTATTCCAACATAATGAAGAATTCACAATATGAGTTCGTTTAACGGGTCTTTACAGTGATATGATTGACTGGTTTGGTGAAGATAGAGGTGGATTTCTTTACACTGTCTTGTATGGGTCAATATTTTATGTTTAAGCTGAGCAGTGCTTATTGAGTTGAGCCCTCTGCTTCTCACACCACCCCATCAGCAATTAGGCTGTGAGTGCAGAAGAATCTGGGAGGGGACACAGGTGGGACAGTAGATCCCAAAAGACTAAAGAGATACAGGATCATAGAATCATAGATGCTTTGGGTTGGCAGGGACATTTAGGGGTCATTTAGTCCAATTGTCCTGCAGTGACAATGGATGTGTTTAACTAGATCATGTTGTTCACAGCCCCATACAGCCTGACCTTGAATATGTCCAGACATAGGAGTCTCTCTGGGTAACTTTTTCCAGTGTTTCACCACCATCATTGTAAAAGGACATATCATGTCATGCTCAGCATATAAAGCTGGGGAAAGAAGGAGGAAGAGAGGGACATTCAGGATGATGACATTTGTCTTCCCAATTAACTACTGATGAGCCCTGTTTTCCTGGATATGGCTGAACATCTGCCTGCTGATGGGAAGCAGTAAACAAATTCCTTGTTTTGCTTTGCTTGTGTGTGCAGCTTTAGCTTCATCATTTAAAAGTGTTTATATCTCAACCCATGAGTTTTCTCACTTTTACTTTTTAACAATCCCCCACCTCACTAGAGGGAGTGGGTTGTTGTGTGGGTGATTAGTCTCTACCTGGGGTTAAATAAAAGCAAATGTGGAGTCTGTTTGGTTTTTGGGTTTGGTTTTTTTTAGCAGAATTTAGTCTCCATTCCTTTTTAAGATACCTAACCACTCCATACTTTCTAGGACCAAGTAAAAGAAATGGTATAAAATGCATAGCATAGACACAATTCCACAGCACACTCATCTTGTTCATATTTCTGCTTCTATTTCTTCTCCTCTCTCCAGAATTCCTCACAATATAAAGAGTAAAATGGACATCCAAATGAAAATCCATTAAAACATCCATGTCTTCAACAAATCATGTACACTGAAGCAATGTTTCCAGGGCTCAGCTTTAGTTGTTCCTTTTTTAATATTTAACAATTTTTTAAAAGGAGTCTACTACTGTAGTTTATAAAAACAAAGTCAATACAGCCTGAATCTACATTATACTGGAGTCTTACAGTCATGAATTTTTAATTTTGTTTTTTGAAAAGCCTTGCTCTTGTATTCTTCATACAACCACATACTCTGGTTAGATAGTCTTAAATTTCAGACATCCTAGAGTCAGAATTAGCAGGTGGCACTCAGAGAACTTTTCCCCTGTAGCTAGCTGTGGAAAGGACAGCACAATTAATAACAGATGGTAGGGAATGACCATGTCCTTGAGAGAAAGCCTTATTGGCACCTCCTGCTAATTATATCACATATAATGCAAGTAAAAGCATAATAAATCTAAACTGGGGGACACTTTCTGCAAGAGCTCTTCTCTCTTTCCAGACAGTAAATTGCTCAGCTCTTGAAATATCTATAACCTTGTGATACCCGACTTTTATAATGTTTTTTTTTTCCTATTCATTCTCACTCCCCTTCCTTGCTCTCTCTCTCCTTTCTATTTCTTCTTTTTTTGTTTTTTTTGTTGTTTTTTTCCTCTGGGTCTACAAGAGCAGCTCTGTTTTTTATGTCTACCTAATGAAAGAGTCTGTATTTGCTAGCTTGTAAATTATTTAGATTTTTTTGGGGGGACAGGGCTTGTTTTGCAGATTTATTGGTAAATTACTCCTTTTAAAGACCTTTAAAGTAATTTACTTGATCTCAAAACAGAACTAAACGCTGAAGAACTGTAATAGAAAATTAGAAGAACATTCTCATTAAATGTGATGTTTACATGTTTCAAAAAAAAATGCCCAATTCTATTTCTGAATATGACTACTGTGATAAAAACCCATAAATTTCTGGTAGCAAAAGATATCTTCTTACAGCACTAAATCTGTAGCAAAGAGAGTCTGTGGAAAATATAAGAAAATACTTATGAAATTTCAAATCTTCTTGTGCCTAGTCATTACATGAGGATAAAGGAGGGCTGCTATGACAGAGACTTGCTTCAATTGACAAAGGTGCAAATATCTTTGAAAATTTCTGCTGGATATTTTGTTTTATTTTACTTACCTCAGTAGGTTTAATCCTGGCTTTGGTACAAGGAGGAACTTAACAGGTGAGTGAACTGAAACATGTATATTGAACTACCTGCAGGATATGCATTTAATGCACAGAATAATGGTGTAGCCGCAGGCAGTAAATGGTACCTACAGTCGCAAGTGCCTTGTGAAAATTTAGTCAACATTTAGACCTAAGATACATCCTTAGTTCTCCTGGTGCCTGTATGCAGAAGCCAATTTGGCAGAGAATTGTTCTTTCTGAAAAATTTCAGTAAGATGCAGCAAAGTCTTCAAGTGATTATTCAAACACTACTTGGACCAAGGTGGAAAGGTGACAAGTTATTATAATTCATTCCCTCATCATATAACAAGCTTTTCAAGTGTCTTCTGGTCTGTGTCATATGCAGCGGAACTATCTGGGGAAATGTCTTCTCCGTACAAGAGTGAAACAGAGAAAATCAATGCAGATCCCAGAAAAAGCTATGAACTGGACTGGGAATAAGGACTTTCAAAAACTAAGTCTCATTTCTGCTACTGTATTTATGAATGTTGATAGGAAATACACTTCGTGGGTTTTTTTCCTGCTTCCTATTCTTATTAAAACGGTAAGGTCTTGAATGGTGTTTATCCTCAGGACTCATCACTGCTATTAGAATTCATAATAATATTAATAACATAATTAACTAATTCAGCATACATTAAAACTCCAATGTGAATACCAGGATTGCTTTAGGAAAGACATAAGAGGATTCCAAGGAGATTACTAAATTTGAGCTATAATTTTTGATTCTTCAGGCATTGCACCTTGAAGTGTGTCCTAAATTATCTATGACCAATTGTTTGGCAAGCTTATCTGAGACTTTTTCAATTTGTTGTGGTTTGGGATTTTTTTTGTCTTGCAAATTGCAAGCCAAGTTTCTGCATCTCTGAAAACAAAGGAATGATTTGGCAAACAGGGCTTTGAACTTTTGGTTCAGGTTTCCAGGTCCTCCTTCTTCTTTCTCACTTCATTTTTTTCACCTGTGTTTGGAGAGAATCCTTGGCACTGAGCTAGGCACAGCAGCTATGTTGCCCTGAGAGCATGGTCATTACAATGGTAGTTCAAGGATCAGCAGAGGAAGGTTTCATCTGGATTCCATGGTTTGCTGAAATGGAGAGAGTTCTCCTTTTGTTTAGGATAATAGGAATTGACATTTTGAAAATGAAGAACTGGTGGGGAAACACATGGAACAAAGACCTGGACTTGCTTGCAATAGGCAAGACAAACATTTAAAAAATTCCAAACCATTATATCATTATATAATTTAAAAGGGTAGTTAATGGAGTTCTCTCATAGGCTCCTGTGAAGACATTGGACACTCACTCTAACTAAACACTAAGATTCCCATTGATTTTATGAGACAAGAAAATAGCTTGAAAATGCATTTATTTTTGAGTATATGCATTTAAAAAGCCCCACAAAAACCGGAAGAAAAAATCTTTGTGAATAAAACATTTAGATATCAAGAAGAGAGCCAAGAATTACAGTCATAGTGTGAAAAATAACTAGAGAAATCTATGAAAACCAGAATGGCCTTGTTGATGGTAGAATAACTGTTTAAACCACAAAATTTTCCAATGTCATGTGAGTATAGGAATTTTTCTACTTGCATTAAAGATTTGTTATTTATTTCTTCTTGATGGTATTACTGAACCAAAGTTGTGCAATATAGTATGATAACCCTGTGACAATTTGTATACCTGAATATCAACTTTTAAAATAAAAGATACCAAAAAAACTACATAACATTAAGGATAATATTTAGTTCCCTAAGTGCAATTATGCTAAATCTGTATGTATATGAAGAGTAAAAGTTAAAATTGACATAATGAACATTGTAGAAACTGATGGGAAAAAAGCAAGACACTGGAACAGATTTTCCAGAGTAGTAGTTATGATTGCCTGCAATAGCCTGGAAGAGCTTAAGGCCAGATTGATGAGGCTCTGGGCAATCTAGTCTACAGTGAGGTCTCCCTGTCCATGGCAAGGGGGGTCTAATGAGATGATCTCTAACTCGAGATGTTCTGTGATTCTGTAACTGTATCCAAATAGACTTGATCTTGTAATTACAAGTATGTAATCAGTATACTTTAGCAACCATCACTGTTCTCTGGTATATGTAGCATGTAACCTATTTTCAGTAAATTTCAATACAGATCATTGAACAGCTACATGGAGAAGAACATTCATGTCCCAGCTGGTAGAATGTTAATCATAACCAAAGATACCTTTAACATTAAATCAAAAGCAAGAAAATCTGGAAAACTGCACTGCCTCTCTCAGTGAACATATTCTTTGCGTGTTACTATAGAAAGGATTTATTTATGTATTCACTTTCCCTTCTGTACTATATATATGATAGGTTTTATGTACTGTTAAAATGCTTTCCTTCAGAACTTAGCATGCTTTGATTTTCTGACTGAAAGACAGGCTACATACCCATAGCTTGATCCAGTTCAGTGCTTCCCTGTTGCTGAAATGAAAAATACCTGCTCTATCTTCAGAGGCTGGATTGTATAATAAGAGAGGCATGGGTAAGTGTTGAGGGGAGAATAGTACCTCACACTTCTGGTCACAGAAAAATGTTAAGTTTTCTCCAGTGCAAAGTATGGTCATCTTAACAGTATGCATCTGTGCATCTGTGTTAATATGTTCATTATGCAATATTTTTATTGCACAACTGTATTCTTCACACCATAATTTTCTTAATTTAAATTCAATAGAAATACTTTACAATTGCTGCCACTAAAGGCTACCTCTTTCTGTACATCAAATGTTATCATTTCCATAGGTGAAAGCAAGTTTGACCTGTGTAAGAAGTGTGGCTAAGCATCCTTAGAAGCAGTTGTATTAACATAATATATTAATATATTTTTCAGCTGCCAGGACTCAAAAATTAGAACAAAGGAGAAAGAATACATGTTTACAGGAGACACTCAATGCAGGAACATTGCTTTATTTTACAGAAACTTGCTGTATAAGTAATTCCTATTTTCACAGTGTGTATTCAGGCCTTGTAGTAAATACTCATCAACACTATCATTTACTTTGGTAGACAAGATTCACCAGCTATTGTTCTGCAAATAGTCTGATAATTTCTTCAGACCTTCTTTAAATTTACTCATTTTGAAAGTAAAATCTCTTTGCTTTCTGAAAAAGAGCATGAGAAAATTATCATTTAGACCATATTCACTGTTTTTGATGACTTTGATCCATAGTGGGGCAATATATTGTTCTTAAAATCCTTTCAAGTATAAAGTATCATAATAGAAAAGTAAAGCTTAAATTAATGCTTCTGCATAACACAATGCCCAAAACTTAGCAGTAAAATGAAGCAGGAAATGCTTTATCCTTCTTTTAAACTAAAAATTATAGCAGGGAAGCATAGGTGATATTGATTTTGGTGAAATCTAAGAAGAGGCATAAAAGAAAAATGAGTGGTATTGATACTACTAGTACCAGGAGAACATTTACTGTGTGATGCTCTTGCTGTTATTAACAGCTCCAAGTAGGCAAACACTGGCTTTATACCTACAAAACTTGTTGACATATGTAGCAAAGAGGCAAAGCCCTGAGGGGACAAGGAATCCACACTTATTTTGAATTTGTGAAGGCTGAGGTATACTGGCATGTCAGAATAGAAGTGTGTAAGAGGATAAATAAACTACACTTGCTCTGTAGATAACAAAGAGTCTACACCCTTCCTTTCACATACTGTGAATTACATCTCCTTTAAAAAGCACAACTGAAAAAAATGTTGTCAT
Source organism: Upupa epops (assembly GCA_013397515.1). NCBI lineage: Eukaryota > Metazoa > Chordata > Aves > Bucerotiformes > Upupidae > Upupa > Upupa epops. The sequence goes on from VZRI01004673.1 coordinate 25,831, forward strand.
TAAACTGAATAATCCCAACACAAACATCATCTTTGGAGGAAAGAAATAACTCTATCAAAGCTCATGGAAAACAGAAGTTTCTAACAGAGTTCTACAAGAACCTTGACAGTCTGTTTCAGCACTTCACCATCTGAACCACTGCAGAGTGCTTTCTAATGTCATACTGAATTTCCCTATCTGTAGTTGTCCTGGGTTATAGAAGCAAGAAGTTTGTATTCTGTTTTCATCTGTTGAAAAGCAATTGGGAAGCTGTATGGTTTTATTTTGGTAACTTCAGGAGGGTGGGGGAGTGAATGTCTCGGTACCGGCTCAATTGTTAAAACCAGGTGGGGTTAAATATCGTTAAGTACCCCCTGATGACCCCATCTCCTCCCATTGTGAAAAAATTTACCTGGTATCGGGAAGCTGGGAAAGAGCTGATTGTGCCCTGCCCCTGGGCACATACCGAGATTCAGTAAAAAGGAATTATATTTTGTCTTTAAGTATCTTTAACGAGTCATGAAGACCCCCATCTCCTCCCCATTGTGAGGGACTTCACGCAGTGACAGGATGCTGAGCTCCCCGTGCCAAGCTGCACGTACTGGAACTATAGAAAAGGAGGGGGGTCTCGGCTTCTCAGCAGAGTTTTCGTTCTCGTCTCTCTCGCTCCCTGCTGCCAGCTCTTCTAGCTGTTCCTGCCGCCCGCCCGGACCCTGGGATTCCCAGCTGGAGCTGTCCCTGCCGCCCGCTGCCGCCCCCCCCGCTGCTTCTCCGAAGTGCTCCTGGGACCGCGATTCTCTCTCTCTCTCCCCTGACCATCTCCCGCGTCTCTCTCGCTCCCGCTGGCTCCTGACCCCCCGAGGAACTCCCGCTGCTGAGGAACTCCCACCACTGCCCTGCTGCCGATCCCGGAGAGACTGAATTGGGACAGGTTTTATTTTGCTCTGTCGGGATCCCTAGGACACTTTATACTCTGACTGGTTGTTTGGGGTGTACGGTTGGGTTATTTCCTTAGTGTTCTTAATAAAGAATTGTTGTTCCTTTTCCCAAATCTCTCGCCTGAAGGCCTTTAAATTGAAAGAATTTAATACCTGTCTTCCCAAACCAAGACAGTAGTTTAAGAATATTCAATCATTTGCTCTTCATTTAGGAAAGTTAAAGCCAGGGGAAACTGAAGCAAGTTGTCAAAGCTAGCTGAATATTCCTAGGTTCCCTATGTTAATTTCTTGAATCATACTTTCTTGAACAAGTACTTTGAAAGATAATTAGCAATGGTAATTAAAAAAAAATAATTAATCAAACACATTGCTTTCAATGCTTATATTGTTATTTTGTTGTGTATTTTTTTTATTTTTTAAAAAACCCAGAACTATTCCTACTTTGGAACAGCTACAAATAATCTATTTGCATATACAGTTGAGTATGTGGTATGAACATAAATTTTCACACCAATTTCTTCAGGCTTGTTGTGAAACTTCATTACTTTGTGAAGTTTAGGATCAGGACTGGATGAAAGGATGTGGCCTTGTTGGAATTTTTCATCATTTCCCATTCAAGTGTAGCAGACTCTTCACTTTCTCTCTCTCACGTGCTAAATCATCTAGAAAAGATATTGTGCATTTTACAGGGAATAGTCCTTATATGATAGTACAATCAAGTCCTCTGTTTTGATCCCATTTTCTCTCTTTGTTTCACAGTTACTATGCTAATCTGAGAATAGACACTTAAAAATGAGGGAAATCACCCATATCTTTCAATTTTACATCACCGACCTTTTAATCTTTTTCTTTACTTGCATTACATTTCTTTACCTGAGATTTATGTGTGCATGTGTGTTCTAGTACAGAATCCTAGGAATTATCCTAAAATTGCAACCTCTTTACAATTAAGACAACACACACTCTGTGACATACATGAGTATTTAAGGCTCAAGCAATAAGACCTGCTTTGATGAAAATGACATAATTATTGCTTACAATCTTTCCATTTAGTTGACTAATCATATTCTATTTTTACTGAATAAAAGACAGGTGGGAGAAGAAAGTGACAGAATCTATATCTTATATCTAGAGTAGAATGTGAATGATGTCAGAGGACATGACTGGGATCTTAAGATTTCTTAAATACTTTATTATTTGCATTTTGCTTACTTTGCAGGTCAGTTACCAAATATATTGCTTCAATTTCAGCTCAGTTTTCTCTTTAATTTGCCTTACTATGTTAAAAGATAATTTACTTGTACCTTGGTTAAATTGCAGAGTACTTGGTGCTAATTACATTTATTTGATGTCACTTGAATGATATATCTTTAAGTTATATAGCATTTCAGTTTGAAAGACAGAATGCCTTTCTAGCTCAGAAAATACACAGTCTGTAGGCTTTAAAGTGTATCAGAGGATTTTCAAATACCAACAGAGCTGTCTCTTTACAGATTTATTAATAGAGTTCAGGCAACATTTCACAGAAAGGGAGGTGGGGAAAAAACCAGTTTCCTGTTTAATATTATTTATAGACTGGCTTTGGCAAATCCTTCAAACTCTGTAAACTCACCAATATGCCACTTGTCAAGCACATCAAACCTGGTGTATCAACAGTAGACCAAAATACTTCATACAGTTCAGATATTCACCAGTAAAAAAGGAAAAGAAGACATAAAATTTTCCTGAGAAAAGCCACTCTGAATTGCTTTCTCTTTGTAAAATGTTTTTTCTATTTCTCCACTAGTCCCTCTGAAGTCCCATTGGTGATGAGACACTTCAAGTAATTTTCTTTTGCAAATATAGAAGAAAGATACAAGATGTCTTGATGTAGTCTGCAGGTTTACACAGTGCATGTATCTTCCTCCAAATCCATCTTTTACTTAAAAGGTATCACCCCATTAATATTCATGAGCTGGTGTAACCATTTTAAGAATTTTTCTACGATACATTCAGCTAAGGTCTTCTTACCTGGTGATCTGAGGTAACATTTTCTGCTTTGTATTTGTATCAGATTTGTTAATGAGAAAATCCTTAATGTATTTATTCATGGAACTCACTAGAAGTTAGAAATCCAAGAGGTGAAGCATAGCTGGAATATCTGTATATATGCATGATTTTCCTACTGTTGAAGATACAGTAAACACATGTTTAAGATATATAATAAATAAAACTAATGAAACCCTTAGGAAGTTAGTGTATTTTGCATTAAGAACTTTGTTTTATGTTAAATAAATTGCTTTCAGAAATGTACATAATAAGTCTATGTTAACTTTACAGGAAAAGTATTTCAACCTCATGGGTTAAGAGATGTTCACTATAACTTCAAGAAAAGAGGATAAAACCCCACCTCCTCAATATTGTCTAGAAGTGACATTTTTAGTGTCAGACAAGCTATGGACCTTTATATATTTCTGACTTGAATTTAAATGCACAGCAGAGGAAATTTCAGGAGAAAAGTTGTGATTCCAGAAGGCATGTTTATTAGATCAGAGATAAGTCATTTGCATGAAGACCTTTGTCTGTATTGCATTGACAATGGTGAATATCCCTTACTGTGCGAACAAATTCATTAAATATTTTCCTGTCCATACTTTCAGAATGTTGTAAGAAGGTTTTACCATAAATTAAAGTAATTTTGGGGGGGTGGAGGCCTGTAATACAGAATCATAGAATTGCAGAATCATTAAGGATCGGAAGGGCCCTTGAAAGATCATCTAGTACAATCCCCCCTGCCACAGCAGGATCACCTAGATTTCACAGGAACATGCCCAGATGGGTTTTAAGTGTCTCCAGAAAAGACAACACCACAACCCCCTTGGGCAACCTGTTCCAATACTCTGTTACTCTCACTGTGAAGAAGTTCCTTCTGATATTTCTATGGAACCTCCTCTGTTCCATCTTGCACCCATTGCCCCTTGTCCTATCCCCAGATGACCTTGAGAAGAGCCTGGCTCCACCGTCCTGACACCCACCTCTCACATATTTATAAATATTCATGAGGTCAACCCTCAGCCTCCTCTTCTCCAAGCTAGAGTCCCAGCTCCCTCAGCCTTTCCTTATAAGGGAGGTGCTCTACTTCTGTCATCATCTTTGTTGCTCTACACTGGACACCCTCCAGCAGCTGTGTGCCCTTGTTGAACTGAGGGGCCCAGAACTGGACACAATAATCCAGATGAGGTCTCACCAGTGCAGAGTAGAGCGGGAGAAGGACCTCTTTCGATCTACTGACCACCCCCCTTCTGATTCCCTCCAGGATGCTGTTGGCCCTCTTGGCCAGAGGAGCACATTGCTGGTGTACTCTGAAAAATAATTTTGAGTAAGTGCATAAATTATGTATATACCCATTTTTCATTCATGTATTCCTCCTAATTTCCCATTCATCTAACACTTCTGCAGTGAATAGAGTCAGCATTTGAAATTCTGTTCGTTATACTGTCTTCCATTCATGATGTGCTTCATGCAAGTAGCTGTAATAACATTTTTGGTAGTAGATCTAAAAAGCACATCCAGGGGTTTCAGAAAGGTTAAAAAACATGTCACCATAATTTTTCTGTAATACATATATGTATATACCCACAATTTTCTAAGGATGAGTGAAAGAGAATCTCTGTGATATTTTAGAAAACAAAATATTTTTGTTTTAGTAAGATACAGGGGAAAAAAAAGTTACTCATACAACATGATGGCCTTTGTTCATTTCCTTATCAAAACCTGCAAGACCTTTCTGGTTTATCTGGAACATATTCTTCTTTCTAATGGAATCTGGAAGAATTTTTTATTATCCCACTGAACTTACTTATATAGTTTGATTTCTTGTCTACCGTTTTCAATAGGAGACTCACTACTTGTGAAAACATCTGTTTGCTTTTGAGTTTCTAATGGCTGCTTAGGAATTAAGGAGCTAAGCAGAAGACACCATTATATGATTTTGGTCATATATGAATAGCTTGAGCTGCTCAGGGCTTTTTAGTAAGCAGACATGAGGGAAAAATCTTTTCCTTTTTGAAAGGCCTAGATCAAATATAGAGCTTTCAATACCTTACAAGCTCTACATAACACCAGCCTGTTCCTTGGAGGAACTCTGTATTTTAACATATTGTAGACCAATATTGTAGAAAGATACTGTATAACAAACTATTTGCCATCTGTAATAGCAGGAATCATACTTAGCTAAACAAATCAGTGTTGAAGCTTATTAAAAAAATCAGTAACACTGTCTTGACTTTAATATACAGTAGTAGAAACACCACAGAACTCAATAAACACCGTGCTTACCCAAGGATATCCTAGCAGAATTATATTTATGACTCATCAGCAAATAGAAAAGACCAAAATCACCCCTTTTTCAGGGAAACTGGTTACTAAAAGTAACAGTGGAAAAGTTTTACCTTCTTTCTGTACATACCAATATTTTACTGGTCTTATGTTTGTAGATACAAAAACAAGATGTCAAAATGTGGGCAAGCTTTTTGTTATCCAATGATTATACAAGGTTCTAAAAAATTCTGCTAGCAAACAAATTATATTGAAGAGTATTAATTTTGCTTAGTTTATAAAATGCCATACATCCATACAGCTTGGAGAAATTTGATTAAGTATTTATGTAGATTCAGTGTTAGCTGTTGGCTTTAATTAAGACCTAAAATAATTACATTCACCAAGTTTAAAGTGAAGTTTATAAAGAGAGTGGATTTACTTTGAAAATAAAGAATAATACTGAAGAATTTGAAAAACTGAATAGTGCTTTTCAGCAGAAATTAAATTGCTAATGGCACTATAATAACATTGTAAAGAATAATAAGAGGGAAAAAAAGTTGCAGATAAAAGAATCAGTTTTATCTCATTGTAAATATACAGAAATTTATTTCTACAATTGGTTGCTGCAAAACAATATTTTAGGCCAGAACATTGTTAATTCCTGTTTACAAAATGATCATAAACTCAATTATGATTTACATAGTGCTACGAATATAATAACTGAAATACTAGAACACATTTGGAGTACTTTATTAATGGGATTTACAGGGAGATTTGTCAAGAAATAAAATTTAAAATAGTATGGTATCATGAAATCTTGTGTGGATTATGACAGGTTTTTTTTTAAGGAAGGTTAGGTCAACATGAGAAGAACAAAGGAAGAAGATAAATTCAAGGAGGCTATCACAGATTCTTTTGTCATGGCAAGTTCTTTTGCTTTCTTTGCTGTTGTATTTTGCGCATGCGGGCTTGCGGGATGTGACGCGATAGGTTCTCTATTCTGCTATGTCTGTGGGAAAAAGGGGGCGTACACGAAGGGCAGGGGTATATAAGTGTACCCACGTGATAATAAAAGCCATTTGCTGATCATCACATTGATGTGCACCTCGGTGAAGTGGTCAAGCTCTGGTTTCCCCAGAGGAAAACGAACAGATCATGTAATGTTCACTGCAACATTTTGGTGACCCAAACGTGATCCTTTGGGGGTGAGTGAGCTGTCTGCGGGCGGCGCGGGATCTCCCTGCGGGAGCTATGTCCATAGGAGCCGCGAAGTGGGGAAAGCCTGAGGCTGGGAGGAGGTGGCCATTACCCCCAGCGAGCAGGAAAAGGGCATGCATGGGATCCTTCGGAGGGTAGTCTGAGGAAGCGCCAGGAGGGGTCGGTGGTGTAGTCGGCCGGGGGCAAAATGTATGCAGTCATAAAGGTGCTATTGATATCTTAATTGAGTAAGAACTTTTGCTGTAAAAATGCTCCTTCTAAGAAGGAGGTGGCAGCAGTTTTACTGCTGCTGCTTGAAAAGGAGGGGCTGCTAACATCACCCCGTGGGATTTACGACCCTGGGCTCTGGCACTTGATTGCTGCCACGTTGTCCCGGCGGACCCTGGCTACAGGGAGGGCAGTTGAATTTAAAACCTGGGGGTCGATTTTAGAGGCCCTGAAAGCAGCCCGTGAGGGAGGGCTGGCAGATGAGTGCACGCGAGAGATGTTGGAGCTGACTGTTGGGGACGGTAAAAATGGGGGGTACGGAGGTTCAGTCTCCTCTGCAGGTTC
>VZRI01004674.1:1359-21929 GCA_013397515.1 Upupa epops
TGTGGTCATGCACCAAGGGAGGTAGAGGGTTGAGAGCTCACCTCTGTCTGGCATCTTCAAAGGTGATCAAACTGTAGAGGCAACTATGGAGGAATGTCCCCCTCTTTTGGCCCACTGCCAGGAGCTGGAATGAGCTGGTGCTGGCTTTTCTGCGTCTGAGTACTCAGCGAAATAGGGGAGGGCTGCAGGTTCACCCCCACCAAAGGGTTGTCTGCAGACACGGAGAGCGGCTTGTCTCTTTGGCCTCAGCTGCTAGAAGCCAGGGCAAGCTGGCACTGGCCACAGTCCATAAGGGTCCGCTCTCTCTGCATTTGAGCTCCCATGTAAAAGAGTGTTGTGGCTACCCTTGCAGCAGAGCTGCAACCATGCTTAGGCTTCTTTTATGGGAAGAGCATGCAGCCATGCTTAGGCTTCTTTTATTTTCCTTCTGTGGGAGGAAGGCTGGGAGCCATTGCTTGAAAGAGGTGGAGCCTTCTGTGAGAAGAGCAATACCATGGATGAGTCTTTCTCATGAGCATATATGCGAAACAGATGCATTCCTGTACCTTTCATTATCATTGCAGTGTCACATAAATAACCCAGACGTAGGAGTGGCAAAGTGAGGGCCCCTACTCAACAAGGCTTCTGAGCAGTTTCTGGACAGCAGGAGAACTCATTCAGAGAGACACAGGCTTCAGGTCAGGGTTATTTGGCATGTAATTTGATTTCACTTGTTTTCCTGCTTGGTATTCATTGATTTAAAATCCTTCCTCAGTCCCCATTTCTGCCACAACAGCTATGGCACACTGCCAACTCATATTGGATAGGCAAGTGGCCAGCTGAGCCTAGGCAAATGGCCAGCTGAGCCTATGGACTTAATTAACAGGTTGATTTTAACAACCCTCTCAAACCTTCCATTCACACAACAATGCAGCAATGGAAAAACATCTCCTGGTCAACAGTCCTTTCCTATTTTTAGTTCATCATGTGTTAATCATCTGTTAATCATCATTTGTAATTGTCTGTTACATTCCCTCGTGACAACATCTTGTAACAGGAGAGTTGGAAAGATGGAAAAACTACTGCCTGTCATATTCTCAAGCAACGAGCCCATGAACATTGAGACTCTGCCACAACAGGTCCTCTGAAAATGAATACACGTAGTAACATCATTATAACCTTCCAACCATTTCCTTACCACTTCCAAGTATTTTTCTTCCTGCATTTGTAATGGAAGCTGCAGTCAGATGTCAGTTAGAAGCTCCACCTCTCTGCATGTAGCCAGTGCCCTCCTTACAGCACACACCTTCTACACAAGCAAGTGTCTTGCAGCAGCAGATGAAATGAATTCAGAAGATTTTGTCCTTCAGGGAGAGGGACCAGTGATCTAGTAGGTCCTTTGCAACCATTTACTCTGTGATTCTGTGACGTTGCTCCCAGTCTCTCTCTAAGTGAGGCTACTAAAGTCAAACAGCACTGTAATAGTGTCAGGACAGCAATCAGCAGTACATAGCATCTCTGTAAAAGAGTTGGAAATGGAAATTGTGTCCTGGTTTAAGGAAAAAAAGACCTCTTTCTTACAGTATCTATCGAGCAAAATGCAGCAGCTCTGGCGAGCAGTTAGGAGTTAAGCAAGCTGTGGCTTCCCACAGACCCACTACAGAAGCAGATGGGTCTTCACACATTCCTAGTGCACATTCTCCCTCTCCCTGATTCCCTGAACAGAACAGACCAAACATGACCATGACAACAAGAAGTTCACAAGAATGTTTCCATTAAGCCACAGAGAGCATGCACAAACAGAAAGGCCTCCTGCATGCCAAAGGAAACAGCTCTTGGGGTTGAATCACCCATCCATCAGCAGCTGTGAATAGCAACACCAGCCTGTTGTCATGGACACTCTGCCCTGAAATATCCTTCATTTTATTCTGCTTATCACAGAATTATTGAGACTGGGAAAGACTTTTGGAATCATCCAGCCTGACCTACAACCTGATACATCAGCTAGACCAGGGCACTACTGCCATGTCCAGTCTGGCCTTAAACACCTCCAGGGATGAGGACTCCACCACCTCCTTGGGCAGTCAATTCCATTGTCTGATCCCCCTTTCCATGAGGAAGGACTATCTAACATTTAACCTAAACCTCCTCTGGCACAGCTTGAGGCCTTGCCCTCTCATCCTGTCACTAGTTGCCCGAGAGAAGAGCCCAACCCCTGTCTGACTACAGTCTCCCTTCAGGTAGTTATAGAGCGTGATAAGGTCCCCCCTGAGTCTCCTCCAGGCTAAACACCCCCAACTCCCTCAGCCTCTCCTCACCTAGGTGATCCTGCTCTGGCAGGGGGATTGGACTGGATGATCTGTTGAGGTCCCTTTCAATCTCTAATATTCTGTGATTCTGTGAAACCTTCTGTTTGAACAAGGCCTTGTAGGCTGTGTAAGAAATACAGGAGCTGCTTATGGTGCCAGCTGGAATTCTTATGGCATGGGATGGCAATAACACACTTGGTATCTACTCGTTGTCCACTGGGTACATTGTTCATTGTGATGGGCTCATCGGAAATTTTCATTGTTATTGCCGCTGTGTTGAGTCCCCCGAGTACTGTGAATTGAGATTAGTGCTTTCTGCCTAATGAAGCTGAGTGAGCCCTGTAGCTTCTCAGTCCATATCTCATTCTTGGCAGCTGGGACTGGCCAGATTCTTAGCAAAAGGACAGATAGGAAGGGGTGATGGTTTTAAACTAAAAAAAAGAGGATGTATATTAGGTGTTAGGAAGAATTTTTTTACAAGGAGGGTATTAAAATGCTAGAGGAAGATGCCTAGAGAGCTGGTGGAAGCTCCCATCCCTTAGGACGTTCAAGGGTCATTTGGAAGAGGCTCTAAGCAACCTGATCTCGTTAGAGATGTCCCTGCTAAATGGGAAAATATAAAAGGGGGAAGGTGGAGTTTTTCTTCACTTCCAGCTCCCAGTAAAAGGGAAAATGTATGACTCCCAGCATTCTGTAAATCATTGCATCTTTTATTTGCAAAGTCAGTGGTAGGTAGGACAAACACAATTTGTTGTCCCTTTACACTGTGTGCAGATGCTTGATTGATAGCAGGATTGCTGAAGCCATCGCATGTTTTACCACTGTAGTCCTCCATGAGACACCTTGAAGATGAAATGAAGTGCCCATATATAACCTATTTTTAGAATTCCTGATTGACCAAAACTTTGGGTTGTCTGTACCTTGTAAAGGCTTTCATTTGTTCTGAGCATCACAGATCTCGTGGTCTCTAAACACAGGGGTATAAGGTTCCAAAGTGTCTTTCTATTTGAACAGGGTATTTTGTATTCCAGTCCTGTGCTGTTACAACCGGAGTAAAACCCTGGCTTCAGCAAATTCCAGCGTATGTGCTGCAGCAAATGATTTGGGAATGATGCCATAGTGCTGGTCTATTTAATACTTTAATAATTACTTTATAAATAGAGCTGGTAAGTTTGTAATTGCAAATTATTGCACAGTGGAAGAAGTGACAGAAGTATCTTTTGCTTGACAAATGGGGTTGACTTGAGAAATAAGTTCCTCTTAGTGTAGCTGCTGAAATGCAGACTATTAATTTATGAAAAACTGGGTTTGGATGCTTGGATATCCACAATGAATCCTTGGATCTCAGTTCGTCTCTGATGTGATGGCTGAGCTGACTTCCCTACTCTAGCTGTGTTTGCCATATGTTTTAGGGTTACAGAGACATACCTGGCCATCAACAAGAAGCATCTTCTGCCTCCTGTTCAGCAGTTCTCAGCCGTGGAAGTTTTTCTTTTCAGAGCTACCAGCTGAATGTGTTCAATGTGTTGTAAGAGCACTGCAAATATGTGCCAAACACTACTGCTGTCACTTGATTTATTTCTTTCTGCCCTGCTGTGATTATCTGAGAGACTTTACTAATTCTTATTTCTTAATAGGACTTTCAGAAGCTTGGTAGAGGAATGGAGTCACATTGGGACATTTAGGATCCTTGAGTAGGCTCCCAGGTTTTTTAGCTTTTAACTTGTGTTTCCAGTTTGGAAGGGGCTTGTGAAGTGCTGCTTTGTGTTTCTGCACAGGTATTTCAGTAAGCAAATGCTTTTGTTTCCTACAACAGACTGGAGAAGAATAATAATTCTGTTTCCCGTAGCTGGTTTGTGAGCTCTCAGTTCCAAGGACACAGTATCAAAGAGCCTAAGAAGATACCAAACAAGAAAGTCAAAAAGGCAAAGTAGTTCTTTCACCTTACTCCTTGAAACAAAGCCTGAAGTCTACACTAGATGGCAAGTGTTTCCACCCTCCAGAAACCAAGGGCTTTGTGGCAAAGAAAGCATTGTACTGCCTGAGAAGGTACCTTGCCTTTTATTGCCATGCTCCTGCGTGCAGACTCGGGCACTTGCTTTTCCTTTTCAGAGTGGACACACTTTCTTACCATCTCTCCTGGTTTGGAAGACATCCATTTTCTCTTCCCATAATATGTTTTATTTGCTCTCCGTTGCTGTTGTCTGCCAGATGTCCTGTCTTTTATCTCATTCCTTGAATTGTAGTTGTAGGAAGAGGCGCACATTTGGGAGCTATTCCACAGTCATTTCTTTTTCTTAAATGATACCAAAAGAATTGAATCACAGAGTGCATTGGGTTGGAAGGGACCTCCAAAGGTGTCCCAGGTTTGGCACAAACTTGGGGGGCAGAGAGACCTGGTTAGGAATTCCCCTCCCTCCAATCTATGTGATAAAAAAGGTTGGATACCTGGAAAGCAACTTTAAAATAACTGACTTTATGAAGAAGGCTCATTAAATAACAATGCTAACAAAACAAAGGTCATTCTCCTCCCCCAAACCCGTACCCTATACCAAAAGCCCACTGCCCCCCAAAACCTGAGAAGCTAATTCGAGGGGGTCAATATTGGATGCTGAGGAAGCAGCAGGAGATAGAGCACTGGAGCCTGGACAAAAACTGTGGGGAAAAGCAGCTGCAGTGAAGTGGTAATGAAAAAGCTGTGAAGCGACTTGGGCAGGGAGTGGCTCCCATGGCAGGGTCCAGGAGAGGGAAACTCCAGTGGGTGAGGAGCAGTCAGTAAGTCTGAAGCAATAGAGGAGGGAAAGGCAGAAGTCTGTGGAGAACAGCAGGAGGTGCAAACTAAGGTGAACTACCCAAACTAGTTTAACTATCTAAACTACTAGCTGGGCTTGAGGGGGTTTGCAAGGCAGAAAGGAAGACTGGTTTTGTTGGGAGCAGAAAAGGGCTGCCAAAGGAAAAGTGTAATCCAACTGGGACATGACTTCTTCCAAGAGGAAAGAAACAAAATCAATCTTAACAGATGTTTCTGACACGGAGGTTGTGAGAGAAGGAAAGGAGAACTGGAGTTGGCCTCTGAGATGTGGGACCAAAAATATTGTGTTGTGGGAGTGACAAAGAACTGGGGGAGAAGAAGATGGGATGAGTTAAGCTTTTGAATTTGTTTACCCAGAGTTTGGAATGTCAGGGATCCTTTTTCAGAAGGCTGCCAGAAAGATGCTGCAACCTGCAAACATGAAAGAAATCCAGCCATCAGGCTGGAACCTGTGTCAGCTCTACTGAGATGGCAGCAAGGGTTTTTTTTATGATGTCTGGTGCATGGTTCGAAAGAAACTGGGAGACAACTATGAATTCACTTAGGAGGGAAAGAAGGTGGGGAAAAGTGACCTTCAGAAAAAGAAAATAGCAACCCTTTTTGGCAAAGCTTGTCCTTTGTGATCCTGTGTTTTGCCTGTTGTGTTAGGAAATGCTGAGGCTGGTTGTCGTCCTGCAGGCTGCATGATGAGCCCAGCTTTGGTCAGCATTGCCTTCCCCCTGTACATTTTAAGGGTTTAACTGGGTTTACATTTCTCTTTGGTGGCTTCTGAGCCCTGTAGATAGGACATCAGTTTGTTCTTCTTTCCCTGTCCCATTTGGCAACCTATTCCACTCAGTGGGACAACAGGTGGATTAATACTGGGTGAAGTGCCAGGGTGCCAGCACTAAATGTGGGGTAGAACAAAACTTCCAGCTGTAACTCATGAAAAGGTGGGGTGCTGAGCAGGAGGTTGATGCTGCTGCATTGCTGGATGGAAAACCTAACGGGTCTATCTGTCAAGATGAAATCTCCCGTTGCATGGTGTTTGTCACCCAGAAATTCCCCTAAGTGCTTTACTGAAGCCCTTCCAGACGGATTTGCAGATTACGCTGGCAGGGTTTCTCGCTCTGCTGAAATGTCATTGTTGCTGACTGTGGGCATGTAGCCACAGCAAAAGAATAATGCCCAGTCACTTTGAAATTGTAAAGGTGGGCTCCTGATGGCAGAACACAATCTGTGGAGCACAAGGGAGGTTACCTGCTCTCCTCTGATAAATGTCACGGGGTGGTTAGCAACCATGGGGGGTGGTCTTTGTGGGGAACTCTGTTGTGAATCCAAATCGATTTTGAGTTGAGATAGCATTTGTCAGACTGTGGGATGAAGTTCATTGCCTACACTCTGGGTGGGGATGGGAGAGGACATGTTCGGGTTTGAAGACAACATGCCTGGGCTTGATCTGAATGAGACCAGGTTTGTCCTTGAAGAAAGGTAGCAAGCGAGTATCATAGCCAATTAGCATTCAGACAAACATCTATGCTATGATTTTGTGTCCAGTGATTAAAGGCCAGAATGTGCGGACAGCCCTCTGCTTTATGTGTTAAAGGACCTCGGTTTGCTCAATAAATTGTCTTTGCTGGGTCAAGTTGCAGAGTCCATGCCCGTCCATTGCCACAGGTGGGCTTTCTGCATCCCTGTCAGGGCTTGCTAACATCAGGCTAATTGCTCTCCTTGGTGGGTTTTTTTGAGGGAAGGGGCTAGAGGGAAAGTCTTATGTAGAGAGACTGAGGGAGCTGGGATTGTTTAGCCTGGAGAAGAGAAAACTCAAAAGGGGCCTTCTCTCTCTCTGTAACTACGTGAAGGGAGTTGTAGACAGGTGGAGGTCAGGCTGTTCTCCCAGGCAATTAGGAGCAAGATGAGAGAGCAGGGCCTGAAGCTGCTAGAAGAGGGTTAGGTTNACAGGCCAGGGCAGTGGTGGAGTCCCCATCCCTGGAGGTGTTTAAAGAAAAGACTGGACATGGCCATGGCACTTAGTGCCATGGTCTAGCTGATGTCAGGTCATAGGCTGGACTTGATGATCTTGGAAGTCTTTTCCAGCCTTGATAGTTTTGTGATTCTGCAACTGGTCCCCCAACTCTGGCTGGGCTGGGCCCAAGTGCCTCTGTGATAAAGTTTGGATGTGATTTTAGTTTTGGTGTGGAAAGTCCTATTTTGTTGATGGAAGTGATTTACATGGATTTTCCTTCGAGTTCCTAAATACTTTATTTGCAGAGACAAGAGGCAGAATGTTGTAGTTTGAGCCTGGTTGTGTTTCAGTAGTGTGAAGGGGTGTGCTGCCACAACCCTGGTAAGAAGTAATGAAGAGGGAAGCTTCCCCCAGCTCCAGTTACCTGCCTCTGGAGGTTGGAGCCAATGAGCCCCCCTGCAAGTAAATATATTCTGGTGAGGTGAAAAAGACCTGTGGGTCAGGTTCTCTGTCAGTGTTGAATTTTTTCTGGGAGAAGCCTGAACGTCTGGGCTGAGCACACCAGGGCAGCCATTCTATCCTGGAAGTGTGGTGATGGAGGGAGAGACTGAGCCTGTGGTGGCCCCAATGCTCAGTGGAGGAGAAGAGTCCTGCTAAACCATGGTTGATAGAGGGAAGAAGAGAGTCCCATATCCAGAACCTCTCCATAGAAGGAGACTCCACAACCTCCCTGGGTAGTCTGTTCTGGTCCTCTGTCACACTCAGCGCAAAGGAATTTCTTCTCATATTTCTGTGGAACCCCCTATGTTACAGCTGACAGCCATTGCCCCTTCTATAATTGTATGACACTGAGCAGAGCCTGGCTTCATCCTTCTGACACCTGCTCTTTCCATATTCATAAATAGTAATGAGGTCACTCCTCAGTCTCCTTTTTTCCAAGCTAAAGAGACCCAGCTCCCTCAGCCTCTCCTCATCAGGGAGATGCTCCACTCCCTTCATCATCTTTGTGGCTCTGTGCTGGACTCTCTCAAGCAGTTCTGTGTCCTTCTGGAACTGAGGGGCCCAGAACTGGACACAATACTCCAGTTGTGGTCTCACCAGAGTGGAGTAGAGGGGCAGGAGAATCTCTCTTGATCTCCTAACCACAGTCCTTCTAACCCCCCTCAGGATGCCACTGGCCTTCTTGGCCACAAGGGCCCATTGCTGGCTCATGGTCATCCTGCTGGACACTAGGACCCCCAGGTCCCCGTGTCCTACGCTGCTGCCCAACAGGTCAGTCCCCAACCTATGCTGGTACCTGGGGTTGTTCTTGCCCAGATGCCAGACTCTGCACTGCCCCTGTTGAATTTCATTCAATTCCTCCCTGCCCAACTCTCCAGCCTGTAGGGAGTGTAGAGAGCCTGTGTGACCAAACCTTTTCATGCGGGATGTGTGCTGAGCTACTGGCACCTCTTGAGCACATCCTGCCCTATCAAATGGCTTTTTGAGGATACCAAAGGTTTTTACACAATTTCTAGTAAATAATGAGACATGTTCTGACACCAGCCAACCGGGCCACAAGATGTTTCAGTTTTAATGAAGCAGAGGTGTAAAAGCCTCATCTCTTAAAGAGATGGGGTGCTGAGCTTTTCCATATGAGCAGCATCAACAAGAGTGACCATTAATAATTAGTTGAATTTGCAGACTCTCGGCTGAATTGCAAATGTAATATAATTTATTGATTCTTCCCACAGCTCATAACATTTATATTTATTGGAGAGAGAGCAGAGCTGGGAAACCTTGCCTGAGATTAAATCAGATTGATTTTTACTTAACTTTCTCCAGGAATGCTGAATAGTTTAACAGGAATTGTACCCCAGTGACTGTGATGAGAAGATAATTGCACTATTAAAAATAATCACCGCCTGGAATTTGTATCTGAGCCTTGTTTGCTCGTGTAGAATGGGCTGAATGATAGAAACCAACCTGTAATAATAGGTGTTTAAGCACTGCTGTAATGAAACTATTGCTTAAACATGAAATCAGACTCTACAGTGTTTAAAAAGAATATGGATTTATTTTCAGTTGTGATAGCTTTATGTAGATGTTTCAAGGTGATTGTGTTAGAAAGGCTCCTCCAGTTCTGGCTGGAGGGAGTCCCTGATGCCTGATTTTGGGAGACTGCTGATCAAGCCTTGTGATTTGGGTTGTTTAGGTTGTTCAGAGCTTTATTTAAGGCTCTGGGGGACCTGATAGCCACCCTCCAGTATCTGAAAGGGGCCTACAGGAAGGCTGCAGAGGGACTGTTGACAAATGATGTTTGTAGTGATAGGATGAGGGGCAATGGTTTCACAGTAGAGAAATGCAGATTGAAATGGGCTGTTAGGAAGAAGTTCTTTAGCAGGAGGGGCGTTGAACACTGGAACTGGTTGCCCAGAGATGGAGTTGAGGCACCATCCCTGGAGATCTTCAAGGTAAGGCTGGACAGCTCTGGGCAACCTAATCTAGTTGAGGCTGTCCCTGCTCACTGCAGGGGGGTTGGACTAGATGACCTTTGGAGGTCCCTTCCAACCTGGGCCATTCTATGATTTAGAGAATTTCAATTTCTATCAATGTATGGGCACCAAATCCCTCCACGCTCAACCATGAGTAGAGTACAGGAGCTTACTTTTGTAATTCCCATTCTTGGACAACTGAAAAACACTCCATGCACTCCTTAGGTCTCTAGAGGCTGCATTCTGAAGGACTGGATTAATTTTTACGTGCAGCGTGGAATATTGAGTGCACAGTTTCATGGTTGGGGGAGTGCTGGGCAATTGAGCATCTCAGGGAACGGTGATTGAATGTGGGATATCCACAGCGGTTATCTTACCACTGTGTTTTCCTCCTATCCCTTCCCAAAGCTTGTTCAGTTGTTCCAGCTCCATGGCAAAACCCCATGGGGATATACAAACCATTTTATTCAACAGAGATTTGGGGTTGTTTTCAATATAAGGTGGTGCAGGTAATGCACCCAGCAGCAGGCACATCAGAACAGGCAACTGCTCATACATGGATGTTTATTTTCATGGCATGGCAGATGGATGATTAACACAACTTGTTTCCATCTTGACAGCAGCGTCACAGTTCTACCCTAAGGGACAGTGTTCCTTCTGATATTTATATTTTGTTTACTGAATAGGATTGCAGCTTCAGCCCAAAATGACAGATGAAATTGTTGGTTTTATATACAATTGGCCACACTAGGCTCTGGAAATTAGCAGAACAGATATGAAGCTGTTGCTTGAATTCCAAAAGGTACCCTCCCTTTGCAGTAGTCTGTGGATTATATTTGAGGTCACTAAGTCCTGAGCAGGCAGCAGGGAAATTGTAATTCTGCTTTTCTTCAGGCTAAGGATTCCTCTGTGCAGCCCCCTTTCCACTCACACTGCACTTTTCCTTAGAATCACAGAATGAAGGTTGGAAGACACCTCCGAGATCATCAAGTTCTCAAGTTCGACCATTAAACCCTGTTCCCTAGGGCCACATCTGCATGATTTTTGAACCCCTCCAGGGATGACAACTCCACCTCCTCCCTGGGCAGCCTGTTCCAACCCCTGACCACTCTGTCAGGGAAGGCATTTTTCCAGACAGCCAATCTAAACCTCCCCTGGCACAACTTGAGAACATCAGGAAAAATGCCTTCCCTGACAGAGTGGTCAGGGGTTGGAGAGGCTGTCTAGGGAGGGAGTGGTGTCACTGTCCCTGGAGGGGTTCAAAAACCGTGTAGATGTGGCCCTAGGGAACTGGGTTCAGTGGGCAGGGTGGGGTTGGGTTGATGATTAGACTTGATGATCTTACAGGTTGCTTCCAACCTTAATGTTTCTATGATTCTATGATTTCTACTGCGTGGCAGTAGGAGGTGATTATTTTCCCCTTAACCAGATGAACGAACAAAAACAGTAGTGTTCCCTACTGGCTGCCGTGTATGAAGTGTGGAAAAGAGCCCCAGATGTTAAATAATGGCTCCAGAAATCAATCTCATGAGCTGCTTACAGGGGTTTCCCCCCTCTTCTAATACACAGTGAAGCTATAAAAGCCTAAAACTGTAGTAAAAAAGAGTTGGAAGATGAACATTCTGCTCTCAGACATTGACTTGCACTACTTTTGTAGAAAAAGAAGACAATTTCTAGATGTAGATCAGACAGGTGTGTTTATAAAATGACAACAAAGTAACTTCAGGAGCAGGCAATGTGCTTTTTGTTTATTCTCTGCTGTTCTTGGCTGGTGAGTGAGCGTTGTCTTCATGCCACGAGGCTCAGCTGTGGGTTTTAACAAAAGTAATTTGATATTGGCTCAGAGACAGCTAATTGAGAGAGAGAGAGAGATGGAGAAGTTGTGATGGACGTTTAGGCTGGATAGAAGGAAGACGTTCCTGAATCTGAGAGTGCTGGATCCCTGGAACCAGCTGCCTAGAGAGCTGTTGGACGTCCCATCCCTGGAGCCATTCAAGGTCAGGCTGGATGGGGCTCGGGGCAATCTGTTCTAGTTAGAGTTGTCCCTGCTTGTTGTAGGGGGATTGGACTAGATCACCTTTGGAGTTCTCTTCCATCTCTACAAGTTCTGTGATGCTATGATCTTTCTCAGCTAGCAGCTTTAGAAAACTTGCCTGTCAAAGTATATGGAATTAGCTACAGATTACAGATTTGGGGTTAGACTGGTTCATCCTGCATCAGAACTGAATGCAGCCCCCTTCTCCCCCAAGGTGGGCTGTACAGCCAAACCTTTGGGCATTGTTGTGCCCTAGTGTGTCAGGCAGGTCTGCTGTGATTGAAGCCAAGACTTCTATCACTAAGCATGGAACTGGTGGCTGTTAGATAAGGGTTGTTTGTTTTTATTTCTCACCCTCTGAGAAAAAAGCAAACCCAGACAAACCCCAGTCTTTTCTAAAGAGAAGCAGAGAAATGTCAGCCTTCCTGAGCAGAGAGCAGTGTTGAAGAGATGCAGCTCTCAGGCACTTTGTCCCACTGTATGCAGTCTGGCTCATGTCTGGCCTCATCCAGGTGCATGTCCATTAGGTTCATCTGTATCATGTTGACACGAACCCCAGTGCTCTCGGCAGGGGCTTGTTGTGCTGAGCTGTCACCATGAGTAATGGCTGCTTGGTGATAACTCAATGGAACAACTGGATAGCAAATGACTTACCAGGGCTTTTTGTCGAAGCATCGCACAGCACAAATGCAAGCTTTTATAAATGGGGACTAGTGTGTACTACAATAAATCAGAGTAGTTGTTGCTCCCTGTACTTCCAGCATATTTAATTTACACCCATCATCATACAGACCCATTGTGATTTCAGACTTCTTGTTGCTGTTGGAAGCGGTGCTGGTGAAGTGCACCTCTACCCATCTTCCTTTCAAATCTGTCCACGGTTTGTTGTCCCAACTCTCCCAGGAGAAGCCAGGTGGCCAGTGTGCTGCCAGGCACAGGCTGAGCCCCGCTGTCCTCAGTCACAATGTACTCACCAGGGTGGAAGGCCTGTCGCATTATTGTCACAGCCAGTGAATGAGTTTCACCTCACATGGCAATGTCCTTTGAGCTAGGCAGAGCAGTGGATTGCCTGCTGATTCTAGAGCTTTCTGCCCAACCACTGCTCTTTGGAAGCCAAACAGCAACAAGGAGAGAATTGTAAGGAAGAGAGGTGGAAAACGAAGCAGGTTCACGGCCATGGAAGGATGGAGCAGGTGTGAGGAGTGATAAGAGTGAGGCCCTTGAGCCATTCTATTCTTCTCACCCTACTTTCTGAGGAAGGGTTATTGTGGAGTAGTCAGCAGTGTTAAATGAACATCTTGTTGGACAACTCTTTCTCCTTTGTACCTTTCTCTAGTTTTACTAATGTAGGCTGGGCAAATGTCTTCAATAGTAGCCTGGATATAGGGATTTGCCTTCTCTTTGCCTACAGGCTTTATGTGGCACTCATGGATCTGGAGGGGATTTGCACAGGCATTTTATAAGAAGCTGGATGAGTGCCATCTTTCAGTGGCTGTGCCTGGCAAATCCAGCTTGTGTGGGGGGTCATAAGATGTGTCTCTGTTACACTAGTGATGGAGGGGTCCCCAAAATCAAGTAAGAAACCTAGGTGCTGACTGCCTTGGTTTTGTCTAGAGTGGACCAGCACGTAGTCCTAAAGGACCACAGGAAATGGCTGCAAGCTTTGCCAGAGGAGGTTTAAGCTGGATGTTAGTAATAATTTCTTCACTGGAAGGGCCATTGGACATTGAAACAGGCTGCCCAGGGCAGTGGTGGAGTCACCATCCCTGGATGTAGTTGCAGGTATTCATTTTGCCACAGACTACATAACAATGAATGATAGTATCTCCTGTGCCTCTAGGCTAGAGGGATGCTAGAGCTGAGTGCACTGGGAGTGCATCTCACTGTCTATGTAGTGTTTGGGGATTGTTTAGGCAAGGACATCTGAGCAGCTTGATGTGCAGGGCTGCCTTGGACTGACAAAGTCATGTTTTTACCCCATGTGCTCACTCTGACTCCACAGAAATGGAGGACACAGAATGTATTCTGCTCCATAGAATGTAGGCTCAAAGTACGTGTCCATGATTTTTTCTTCTAGGTTTTTGCTCTGATGGTGCTCTGTGTGCAGTCCCAGCAGAGGCTCCTCTTTAGCAAATGCTGGCTCTTCCTCAGAGTTGTTAATAAATTCTTACTAAAAGGCTGAATTTCCCTGTCATGGGCCAGAACACTCTCTTCAGAAACCAGAATCTCCTCTGGAGGACAGAGGTTTTGGGGTTTCTCTCAGATGTGTTTCTGGTCTAGTGAGATGTGTCCCTGCCTATGGAACTAGGCAATCTCTGAGGTCCCTTCCAACAAAAACCACTCTGTGATTCTGTGCAGTGATCCTGCTCGCTGGCACCAGAGTGGGTGAGCTCAAAGATGAGAGAAATGCCTTGTCTTTGAAATTGTTCCAGATTTCACTCCAATGGCTTCTGAGGAGCATTTGCTCCCTCCAGGCTTCTTGTCTTGCTCTACTCCTATTGTGGTGAGGGGAAAAGATGGATTTTTGTTTTTCTCTTCCGATTTACAGCAGAAAATAACTTGATTCTGTTTCATTGTTATTCACTCATCCCATTCTGTTTAGCAGAAGCACACTCCCCTCAGCACCCAAATGCCCACCACACAGTCCACAGCCCTCGAGTACAGCTATTTCAGCAGCTTTAGATGAAACACATGTTCTTCCCTCTTTCTGCAGGAATCTTCACCCATTTTGCCCCAGTGTGGTTACCAGGATGACTGGTTCTTCCCAGGCATAAAGCATGGGCTTTATTGGAGGATTCATGCAGAGAAGAGGGTTTGGTGTATGAAGCCTGCATGTGAAGGTCACTGATGTTCCTGGGACTTCTGGATGAGCACTGGAATCCCAGCCCTTTGTTTGACACAGGTACCATGTGGTGACTGGCAGCACAGAAGGCTGGGAACCAGCTTCTGTGCTTTAATCTGTCTTTGCTGCAAGGGGAGGGAGATTGTTCCCTGGCATCCCTCCACTGCCTAAAATGACATTGCTAGAGTGCAGCCCTAATTTACATTTATTACATCAATTTACACTTCAATAGCTCGGGGTAAATCTCATTGGAGTAAGCTTCAGGTTCTAGTTCATCACAGAAGTTTTTGATACCGGGGAGAAACAGATGTTTAACTTTGAGGGTTAAGGTGTATTTCCTTTGCTGTGAAAGCACATGACCACTGAAATCCCCCCTCTCTTAGGAGGGTGTAAGAAGTATAAACTCACAGCTTTGAGTTGCTGCCATCTCAGCTGAGGAGGGACACAGGAGGAGCAGCCTGGTGTGAACCATTGCTGTGATCTTCAAGTCCAACAGGGTCTCCGCAGTCCCTCTTCCCTCCCTTCCCTGCCCCACCAAAGCAAAGAAAAGGGGCCAAAAAAGGTCAAGAATTTTAGTTTCATGCTTAGGCAGGGGAGGTAGGTACCTAGGAAACCAGGGATACCACCGTGAACTTGTTATCAAGTTCTGTGCCTGGCAGAGCCCTGGAGAGCTGCTGCAACATCTCCCAGGCTGTGTGTGAGAGGGACAGCCCTGGCCTGTCCATCTCCTTCTTGTGACTCCCTTAACCTCCAAAGCCCTACTGAAAGCAGAGGGAGCTCTCCAAGGCTGCTCTTGTGCTGGCTCTCCATCCCATCTCCTTTTTGTCCTTTGGTCTTGATCCTGGTGAATCCTTTACCCTGTAGTACTGGATTGCTTTTGTCACCAAGAGGCATCAGGCCAGCTCCACACTTCTGGTGACTTAGACAACCTTACACTTCTGCTGGTTTGGAACAACCTTGACTGGTGTGTTTTATGCTAGGTTAGTCCAAGATGTAGAGGTCATGGAAATGTGGGTGGCACAAGGCATCCAGTCCTGTCTGCTGCCCAAGCAGCTGTGAGAGTGGATGCTGCCACGAGGACATGGATCTCTCAGACAGAGTAAAATAGATTACTGTGGTAGGGAGGGAAACCTACTCCTGGGTTTCAGAGGTCTAAAAGAAACCAAACTGCTGCTTCCTACAGGTCCTTTTCTCTTTTCACCTTCTTCCCTTTCACAGGGGAAGCTTTCCCTTGCTATCCAGCCCTCACCAGGGCGAGAATGCTGTGGTGAGTTGGGTTCTGACCTGGCAGTGGCTTCTCCAGTCTGTAGCTGTACTGTCTGTGCCAAAGGTGGAGGAGAAGTAGTGTGTAAATGGCCTCTACATTACCTGATGAAGGCACCCTCTGCTGCAGGGCAGTGCTGTGATGGAAGAAGCAGCTGTGCTTTTACCTTTGAAAGTTTTCTTTTCAGATTGTGGAATCATAGAGCCATTTGGGTTGGAAGAGACCTACAAGATCTTCAAGTCCAACAGATGATACTTTTACCAACCATTTTACCACTGAGCACACAGTGAGGGGGACTTTCAGGGTATTGCCCTCTTCCTTCCCCCTTTACGCTTTCTGCTTTGTGCTCTTTTGTCCTTCAGATGGGTCCTGTGTATCTTCTGAAAAATAAAATCCCAGCCTCCTGTGTGCACCAACTGCACAGTGAATCTCACCAGCTGGTTTTTCCAGACACAGGAGCAGTACTTCTGCCTTAAATGTAAGAAGCTGCTCCCTCAGCAGGAGGGATAATAATTCCTTGAGGATAAGAGCCACCTTCCTGATTACCTGGGGAACAGCTAGAGATGTTGACAAATGCCGTAAGTGCTAAATGACAAGAGATGGAGCCAGGCACCAAGTGTGGGGCTTTGCAAAGGAATGCTTTGGATGCTTTAAAAACGAAATAGGAATCACAGCAAATGAACGGATGAGGCAGCCAGTGACCTCTGGCAGTGTGGCTCTGACTCCCTTAATGCCTGACAAACGGTTTAAGCTTGGTGGCTGGCTTAGGAGGAATGGACTGTGCACTCAGCCTGAGCATAAGCTTTTTTTTTGAGAGTAACACAGGAGTTTAATGTGCTACAATAAAAGCAGCTGCTTTGTTTAATGACTCGTTTCATCATGCAGTTCCTGTCTCTAGCTATGAAATGCCAGCAGGCTTCAGGAAGGCTTGGAGTGTCCCAGCAATGATGTCATTATTTATAAGGGAAGGGCAGAAGCAAACGACAACTGTAAGTTATTTCTTTCAATGCAGAAGATGTACTCTTCTGATGGGGTGGCCCTTGGGTCATCTCTGACTCCTGCCAGACAGAAACCTCTTCCTTGCCCAGTTCCTTGACCCCTACAGCTCAAAACTCTGGTGTGTGTTAGCAGAGTTCTGCTGCTGGACTGCAAACCCTGCCCACTGGAGTTTCTCTCATGTAATGCAGCTGTGGGGTGGGGGGGTCTCATAGCCATGCTGCTGATCTTTTCTTCATCCTCTATCACTGAGAATAAAAATCGAGGAGCTCTGCAGTTAATCTGGAAAAGAACAGAATGTTGATGACAAATATAAATTATTGTTTATAGAATACCCTGCAGCAGATGAGCTCAGCTGCCCTCAAATACACATGCTTGTTATTTCTCCAGAAAGAGGACATTAAGAGAAGGGGATGCAATGAAATGTAATTATCTAGCAAACACTGTGAGCTGCAAGATAATATGATGTGGTTGGATATATCTCCTGTATTTAAAAACCAGAGCAGTTCTGCTTGTTCTTAATCAAAGTTGTCAAGTAATGACTTTCACTTTGGGTGACCAATGTGTCTCTGGCTTGTTCTTGGTAGCTGATCCTTTCAGATGCTCCTTTATGCTTCTGCCTGGTGTGGGCTCAGTTTGAAATGGCCATGGCAGAATTTCCAGCAGGTCTGTAGTAAATATAGAAGTGAGATGTGCAAAGCTGCATGGAAACCTGTGAAATCCCCGAAGCTTGTTCTCAGACTGTAGGGTACCTAAGCAGCTAGTGCGGCTCTATTTGGGAAAGACCATCTTCTAGAACAAGTTTTAATCAGACAATTGGAAGTGAAGCTCTCAGGTAGCTCATTGGGGTGAGTTGTTTCTAACCAGTCCATTTCCTAGTGCAGTTCCATGAGTATCTGTGCCATGCAGGTGGAGGGCCAGGAGCAAGGGAGACAAAGGATGACTTTTGCTTCCTGGTGTCATGAGAAGTGCTGTGCTGCATGGTCTATGCTGATGGGGACACCTAGGGACATGTGTGACCGTGGGAAGCAGACTTCAGAAGGTGGGAAAACCCATGTTTTTCTCAAGTCTGTGCTCATAAAGCTATGTGATGTGTGGGGTAAGGTGAAGGCTGGCCGAAAACAGAGTAACCTCTATGATCAAACAACTTTCTTAGCTGATGTGCTTTCTACAGATTGACATTGACTCTGGTGGTTTTTGTAAAGTCTTCTCTTTACACTCTGAGGAGCTCAACGACTTCTTTTCTCCATCAAACAGGCCAGTATTTTTTCCTGTGTGCTATTCTCCCAGGTAACGTCCTCGTCAGTTTGCATGCAGTCCCACATGCTGCAGGACCCAGAAAAGTCCTCGTGGCTATTGTATTGGATCAAAGTTGAGAGTTAGTTGCTTTCCACCAGGTATTGCCCTTGGCATCTTGTTCATATGGTTACTTGTCTACATTAAGTAGGTTAGAGCTCTCTCTTGGGTCACTGCTTATCTGCTTCCCGGTCTACTAGAGCTTGGTTACTCTTCATTTTTAAGGAGCAACACGCCCTTTTCTGTAGTGACTAGAGGGGAAATAGCCTCAGCATAAAGGCAACTACAAAATTATGGTGACCTGACCTTGAAGGGGATCCCCTTTATCAGGAGCTCTTTCTGCCCTTGTTGTTTGGGTAGCAGGGCCAGCAGAAGTGCTCTGCTCATTTTCTGAGTTTCTCTCCCAGTGTCTGAGGTGAGTAATTGGCATTTCACTCTTGCATTGCTTACTCTTCTTGTCTAGAACTCATGTCTTAAAGGGCAGTTTATCTACAAACGTAGCACATTCTAACGGAGCAATCTCAGTTCCTGCATGCACGCAGGTTTGATTTATTTTTTCTCGTTGCAGATGAATTTGCTAATTCTTTCCTACTTACTTCTTGCTTTTGGCCTTGCAGATGCACCTGGGAAAGACTGAAATGAAATGACCTCTTACTTTCTCAACACAAGAGAACCATTAAATAAATTTTGAGTTGCAGTGCCAAGTTGAGCTCCTACTTACGTCTGTGGGAGGACAGTAAAGACCCAGAGCAAAGGCCTAGCCTGTGAAAACTTAAGCAGTGGAGCTTCTGTAGGACTTGAGAGTAACACTGAAGGAGTGCTGGGCTAGCTGGAATCAGAAATACCCATTTTCTTAATTGAAAGAAACAACTGTCATGTAAATCCAAGGTGAAGCCTTGGAACAGGGTGCCCAGGGAGGGAGTGGAGGCACAGTCCCTGAAGGGGTTAAAAAAATGGGCAGACAGGAGTTTTTTGGAGATGGTTTTGGTTCAGGGTTGTAGGACAGATGGTTAGCCTTGATCTTGAATATCTTTTCCAACTTCGATGATTCTATAATTCTAAACCCTCTGGTGCTGTATGTGCAAAGATGGTTTGCCATGTGGAATTGTTTTTGAAAAGAGATTTGTAAAGCCTGTTTAAAAGCTTTAAAACTTACCAGACCTACTACTGAGACTCCACCTAGATGAATAAAACTTCTGAGTATGTGGAGAATACTACTGCCTGTATGGTTGTTTCCTCTACAGCATAGTACGTTTCGTTCTAGAAGTTAGGGTCAGTTTTAAATGCTTATTAAATGATGTTTTGACATTAGGAAACAAATCTTTGCTGAAGGGGTCCTCAGGCATTGGAAGGGGTTGAATGGCCATCCTTGGTTGTGTAGATCTGGAGCTTAGGGGTGATGCTAAGTGGTGGGCTTGGGACAGTTGGGTTAATGGTTGGACTTTGTGATCCTGAAGGTCTTTTCCAACCTAAACAATTCTATGAATAGCATTCACCAGTAGGGGGAAACTCCCCTTGAATCCAGCTCTCATAGTACACAAGTTCATAGTTTCTAGGTAAGAACTGTGAAGGCAAAGACACCGAGTATTTCAAACACCCTTTTACTGGTAAGGTTCAATGTCACCCATGTCAATGTAATGCCATTAATTCAATGAGTAAAACCAGCCTCTGTCCCTCTAGTTTTACTCCTGTAGGGAATGAAACAGTAAAGCAACCCTATTTACTATATGCTACAGCTATAAAAGAGACTTTGGCTCTTCACACAAGATTTGGTGATGTGCAGACATCACTGTGGAAAAGGACTTATTTGGCGAGGCTAGTGAGAAAGGCAATAGATCTGCATGAGCCTCTGAAGTTTTGGGTTATTTGGGGTTTTTGAAAAGCAAAGACTTACTGGGTAGTTTTGTTAGTGTCTAAATCCCTCAGCAAGTAACTGGTTATTTATTGGTCCCTTAAAAATATAAAACTTAATGTTTAAGCTTCAATGCAAAGTCATATCAAATCATAGGTAGTGGAACCAAAAAATGGGAATTACAGAATCACAGGATGTTAGGGATTGGAAGGGACCCTGAAAGATAATCTAGTGCAATCCCCCTGCCAGAGCAGGATTGCCTAGATCCCGTTGCACAAGAACATGTCCAGGTGGGTTTCAAATGTCTCCAGAGAAGGAGCCTCCACAACCTCCCTGGGCAGCCCGCTCCAGTGCTCTGTCACCTTCATCATAAAGAAGTTTCTTTTCGTATTTATGTGGAACCTGTTGTGATCCAGCTAACACCCATTGTCCCTTGCCCTATCATTGAATGTTACAGAGAAGAGCCTGGCTCCTTCCTCCTGACACCCGCTCTTTCCATATTTATAAACATTGATGAGGTCACCCCTCAGTCTCCTTTTTTCCAGACTAAAGAGACCCAGCTCCCTCAGCCTTTCCTCATAAGGGAGCTGTTCTACTTCATTCTTCATCTTTGTTGCTCTATGCTGGACACCCTACAGCAGTTCTGTGTCCTTCATGAACTGAAGGACCCAGAACTGGACACAATACTCCAGATGAGGTCTCACCAGTGCAGAGTAGAGGGGCAGAAAAACCTTTCTCAATCTGCTAACCACCCCCCTTCTGATCC
>VZRI01004674.1:25657-52944 GCA_013397515.1 Upupa epops
GAGGTGCCCCTGCCCATGGCGGGGGGTTGGAACTACGTGGTTCCTTCCAACCTAAACCATTCTATGTTTCTATTATTCTAAGATCCCTGGTGTAAATCTGAGGCTTTGCAGTGACTTTAGTGAGCCTGATTTCTGTCCCGATGGGAAAAGCTAAGCAAATATAAGTTATAAATACCTTTGTCTGTTATCTGTTAACCAAGTTAGTAATCAGCATTTGTTATTTAAAATAAAAGCATGTCATCCTTACATACCATAAATTTTATGTTCTAAAACCAGAACCTTTTATTAAGCTGATTCTTGCCATTTAATTGCTTCTCCATGCAGCTTTCTGAATTGCAGCCGTCTATTTTATGAAAGACTCTTCTTCACCACTGATTACTGGATTTCAATGCAGTAACATTAACTCATCACTATGTATTTCAAGACCTGACAAATTCCTGCGGCTTTCCCCAGTTCATATATCTAAGGAGTTCCTATTTGTTCTGCAAGTCACTTCTCACTTACGAAATTCATTCCCTGCAGTGTGTGAAGGTTGTGTAAGGTTTCTCCATGTGATTTAGGACTTACTGCTGCAGTGGTGGTTCTAATTACAGGATTTAAGTCTGAGATGGGAAAAAGAGTTAGAAATAGCCAGCAGTTCTCTGAGAAGTGAGAGAGTGGCTGTGGAGATTGGGTCAAGTTGCTAAGAGTAGGTTGTAAATAATGATATAAGAATGAGAGGACAAACTCAGCAAACTCAAGGCATACAAAGAAAAGCACTATAAAATAAATCATTCTTTAAGTACAATAGGAAGAAAAGCCTTCCACTCAGTGAGGAGGGAAAGCTGTGGACAGGTGAAATCTAAAATACAGAAATATTTAAAGCTTTCTTAGCTTCTTTCCTCCAAGGATAAACCTAGCCATCTGCTGTTTAGGTGGACAATAAATGGATGAATGCTGGATTTAGACCACTGGAAAGAGAGATGGAAGAACACTTAAAGCAGTTTAACAAAAGATCTGGCCCGTGACACCTGTGCCAGGACATTGAAAGAACCAGTGGTATCAATCAAGAGTCATTATCAGTCTTTGGGAAGCTGTGGAGGGGAAGTGAAATTTGGAAGGAATGAAAGCTTGGTACTTTCTTTTGTTAGAGAGAGAAGGGTTTTATTCTTTATTCTGAATAAGAGAAATTTTTGTTCTGTTTGGAAGGTTGAAAAGGACTGGACTTTCAGAGCAACAAGGCAGGGTTAGATATGACAGTAAAACATAACAATGTGCCTTAAGCCTTTCTAATGTTAAAGGAGTGCTTATTCATGGAAGCAGGCTGCTTAGAGTCATTCAGAGAGAACCACCTGGTACATTGTTAAGATTAGGGATGAATAGTGTCCGATTCTGCTGGAAGGTAAGAAAGGGATTATATTGTCTCTCAAGGATCTTTTCAGGTTAAATGCATGAGGTTTTTTCCACATAGAAAGACCCTGAGATTATCAA
The DNA here is from genome assembly GCA_013397515.1 of Upupa epops. NCBI lineage: Eukaryota > Metazoa > Chordata > Aves > Bucerotiformes > Upupidae > Upupa > Upupa epops. The sequence goes on from VZRI01004674.1 coordinate 27,128, forward strand.
GTCCAACCAATAACCCTACTCTACCAAGTTCATCACTAGACCAGATCTTTAAGCACTACATCTAAACTTCTCCTCTTATGTTCATATCCTTTTTAGTTTGCTGAAGCAAAGTACGTTAGTTTTCTAATGGTAGTTATAGGAAATAACCAGTAGTAACCCTTCATTGTGAGGCCTCTCGCTGTCTGTTACCTCTTCAAATCTGTGATTCTTAGGGCAGAGTGTGGTTTCTTGCAGCACTTACTAAAATAAGATTTAAATCTGTTGGCGCCTAGATGTCTGTTTTAGTCCTTTGTCAAATGATATTAAAAATAGAATCACTAGAAGCTTTTTGTTTTGAATACACAACATTCAAACTGCACAAGATTACTGCCAAAGAATACGTTTGGGTTTTTTTGAGGGGAGAAGTAAAAGACATATTCTAAATGTGCTTGATATACAGAAATGGAGACAGCTTTCCCCATTATTCTAAACCATTACATTACATTTGAAGTTGCAAAAATCGATCAATAATTTTAACTTAATTTACAATAGAAAAGTCCCAAGAAAGGCCAGGTGCCTCCTCATTTGAATTGCGTTGATCGAAGTGGGAATGGCCTTTATACTTTCCTGAATGTTGAATTTAAGCAGCATTTGTGCCACGCAGTTCAGGCAGAGCAGCCCAAGGTGTACATCTGTGAAATAGTAGGTATGTAGAGGCATCTTTTTCTCCTTTGGTTTAACTTCTATCTCAGCAACACTTAACTAAAGTCATTAAATTATATCTTAGAAATATCCATTCAAGACAGAAAACATCAGTAAGGGTCAAACATGAAATATATCCCAGGGATGATCCAGGCAGATGAAGCTAAGAATGTTTATGTTTACTTGGTTGATTTTAGGTTGGACTGGATGATCTTTGAGGTCTTTTCTAGCCTCATCATTACTGTTACATAGCAAAGCAGATGCACGTGCAAATCACACTTGTCTAAATTCCAGTCAATTACTTTAAAATAACTTAGAATAATAAAGTGTGCTAAAGAAACTTTCATCTTGGGTAAAGAATGTGTCAGGCAATACCCAACCAAGGGCAAGAGCTGACAGGCTGTCATATTTTCCAGGCTTTCATTGACCTCATGGGAGCTCTCAGTAACGAATCAATGACAAAGCCTTCTAGGTGTAAGAGTAAAAACTGTGTGCATGTGTGTAAAAGGTAATGAGACATGTGCCGTGTATTACAGATGACTTTCTTTTTGGGCAGATCATTGTAAAGAGCATGAAAACCAGTGTTCTTTCTAGCTGGAAAAAGCAATGACATTTTAACTGTAGAAGCATAAAAGAAAAAAGCCCCCAACGTGCTCCTCTCCAGAAGAGCACAGGCACCAGAGCATTGAAGTCCATAATCCTTTGTAGAGTTGATTTTCCCACTTCCGTTTGCTCATGTGTGCCAGTTTTATTGCAGCGTGGTCACTGTACCAGTCCCTTGTGTTTTTCTTCTTTCACTTCTGCCATCCTCAAAGGCCAGTGACACTGCTGTGGCTATAAAGAGTCCTGGTAGAAAAAGCACTTGGCACTTCTGACAAACAGCTGGCAAGACTTTTGTTTCAGAGAGTGGAATAATTTGTTGTCTTAGCCTTTCGTTCTGCAAGTTCTGTGGGCTGAGCTCTTCTGCTCACCTACACCTCACAGGGAAGATGGTGGGATTAAAACTATGCTGGACACTGCCTCCTTTCACAGGTCACATACTTGCCATCTTCTAAAGAAGAGCTTGCTTTGCTGCCTTTGCCTCTGCCTTTACTGCTAAGACCAGTCCTCATGAATCCCAGTTCTTCACAGAATAATCATGGTTGGAAAGGACCTCCTAGATCACTGAGCCCAACCATACCCACACCAACAAAAAACCTAAATACCTGATTAATGGAAAAACACAAAATAACCCACTCTGTGCCTGCCACTCTAGCAGGTCATGAAGCACCATGGCTACACACTTATTAAAGACCTCCAGGGACAGTGACTCAAGCATCTTCCAGGGAAGGCCCTTCTAGTGCCTCAACACTGTCTGTAAAGAATTTCTTCCTAAGAAATTGAAGAGGACTGGGTTAAATTAGACTGGGCATCCACAAGTCTATGTGCCTTGAAGGGATGCACTCCCAAGTGCTGAGGGAGCTGGCAGAAGTCACTGCTAGACCACTCTCCATCATCTTTGACAAATCCTGGAGATCACGAGAGGTGCCTGAGGATGGGGAAAAGCCAATGTCACTCCAGTCTTCAAAAAAGAGGACCCCTGTTAACTACACCCTAGTCAGCCTCTCCTCCATCCCTGGAAAGGTGATGGAACAGAGCATTGTTAGGGTTTTCTCAAAGCACCTCAAGGGAAGTCCTGCTTGACTAGTATTTTGTGAAGTTGTATCTTGGTGGGGGTAATTGTGATCTACCTTGACTTCAGCAAGGCTTTAGATCTCGTCTCTCATGGTATCCTGACAGCCAAATAGATTGGATGATTGACAGTGAGGTGGGCTGGGAACTAGGTGAAGGACTGAACTCAGAGTGTTGTGGTCAGTGGGGCAGAGTCAAGTTGGAGGCCTTTGTCTAGTGGTGTTCTCATCTGAGTTTCAGAGAGCATACACAGCACTGAGCTAGGTGAAACAGCCACCTTGTCCTGGGAACATGGTGACTAGAGAGTGCCTCAAGGATCAGAAAAAGCTTTTGTCAGGATTCCATGGATTGCTGAAATGGGGAGAGTTCTCCCTTTGTTTGTGGCTGTAGGAATTGGCGTTTTGGAAATGGAGGAAAGCACATGGAACAGAGAACTGGACTTTAAAATGCTCACTGATGCTGAGGTATGTGTGCATGGACTTGTTGAACACCACATTTCCACAAGAAGCAGGAGTGGCTGGAAGTCTCTTCCCTTTGAGGGCCTGGACATTTGCAGTTTGGTTCAGTGATACGGGAACATGTGATTGGTCTCCATATGACTTTTTATGTGGGGTGAGTCCTTTGTGTTGCTTTATATATGGAGTGAGTTAAGTAGCCTGGATTTTTTTCTGCAAACCAAGTTTGTTTTGTTTCTGCCTGTGATTTATAAGTGGTATCCAAAACCCTCCTGGTTTTGTTTTTGTTTCAGTCCGTTAGCACATTAACTGATTAATTTAATTTAGACTTGACATTAGGAAAAGGTTTTTTACTGAAAGAGTGATCCGGTTTTGGAACGGGCTGCCCATGGAGGTGGTCGAGTCACCATCCCTGGAGGGGTTCAAGGTTAGGCTGGATGAAGTGCTGAGTGGCATGATCTAGATGTCAGATGTTTAGGTTTACTTGGTTGGTTTTAGGTTGGACTGGATGGTCTTTAAGGCCTTTTCCAGCCTCATCATTACTGTGATACTGTGATCGTAGGATTGAATCCCATTGACAAGACTATTCTCCACAAAATGAGCAATTTGCACGTACTGGGCTGGAAGATTCACTAACAACAGGATGAATTTTTGAGGGAAGATCTGTTTGTAGAGGAGCAATCCTCCTGGTAAGTACTTACCTCCACCAAGTACTTAGGCTGCCTGTGCCATGTAGGTGCATCCTGAGCCTCACAGAGTTCTGTCGGGTTTTAAACAAATTTTTATGTCCCTAGTTTCTATGTCCTGTTAATTTGGTGTAATCTTTTCCCTGTCCTCTCCCTTTCTTTTCCATCAGAATTACAGCTGGTTGAACACCAGAAAAAATTTTAACATCATTCCTTTCTGCTGGACATGGAGAGTATTGATTTCACATGTGCCCCGACTCTGTTTCTTTTCTTGTTACAGGGTTTATTGGAAGGCAGCTCGGTAGGTAAAACATGCATTTTTCTTGTTCTCCGTGTGTGACACCCTGATAGGACACACAGACTACTGCTGCAAAGCAAAAAAAGGTTACTAAGTCATACTGCAGTTGTATCTCAACCACTGAGTACAATAAGCCTCATCAAGCATTTCTGTTTGTTTGCAAGATGCTGTGAGTAGGAAGCATTTCCCCCCTAGAATTTCTTCTTGTCTTCCCTTCCATTTCCTGGGTTTTATTTGTAAGCAGTTTGACCATACATTCTCTCCAAACCCAGACTAATTTAAACCCCACCACCTTCTGATGAAAACAGGTACAGTTAGAACCCCAGTTCAGTGTCCAGAATGGGATTTGCTACTGATAGGCAATCAGCTGCTGCTGTAACAATGGACAAAAGAGGTTTTGAATAGGGAAAATCCTGTATGTATGTCTAAGAGAAAGCTTCTGAACAGCAAAAATACAGTGCCTGGAGATTTACACATGGCCTGTCTCCCTTGAAGGGAGTATGAGCAGAATTACTCCTCTATAGCATGAAGCAAACTAGAAAGAACAGTTTCTGTTTGCAGTGATGCAGATCCGTCCTTCTAGTGTGCCTGTACCTGCCCTGTTCATCTATTACTTTTTTTTCTCATTCTACTTTCAGCCTGGAGAAGAGATTGAGGGGAGACCTTGTTGCTCTCTATGACTACCTAAAAGGAGGTTGTAGTGAGGCAGGTGTTGACCTCTTCTCCCTAGTGATTAGTGATAGGACAAGAGGAAGTGGGATCAAGTTGCATCAGGAGAGGTTCAGATTGGATCTTAGGAAAAACTTGTTCCCAGAAAGAGTAGGAAGACCTTGGATGGAGGTGGAAGCATTGTCCTTGGAGGGGTTCAGCAAATGGATAGACATAGTGTTTCAGGAGATGGTTTAGTGGTTAGGGGTTGTAGGGCAGATGGTTGGACTTAATGATCTTGAAGACCTTTTCCAGCCTCGGTGATTCTATGATTCTACTGTCCTCTAGTGAATCTCTGCAGCTTCCCAGGGATGGTCATAATGGCTTTGTCTTGTCTGCTCCATTTTTTCCCCACATCTTGTATGTTTCAAATGAGTTCAGTATAAAATAAGAGAGAAAAAGCCCTGTGGTTATCATTACCCCAGAAGAGGGTGGTTCCTTGCTATGCTGATGGAGACCGCGTGACACGGGGTAATTAGTACAGAATACTCTCTGCATGCATCTATCATTGTTCATTGTTGAGCACTGAATATTCTGCTCACGGTAAGGGTGTAATTCACTCTGGGCAGTAAGATGCAAAGCTGCACGCTACTCTAATTGCAACAAACCTCTGCAATGTTTAACTACGGTCGTGCGTGAGCTCTCCTGTCTTGATAAACCACTGCGCTGCAGTACAGGTACTGGCAGTAACGTAGACTCAGCTGAGGAAGGTCAACTGTGAAATGAATTTATGAGTGAGACTGACAGGCTATCAAACCTCTGTTTTGACTCTGACAGGAGTGATTTACTCAGGCTGTGTATATGGCATATGCTTATAAACTGTATAATGTGTGCAGTAAGGCTGTGGGTGTGATACTGCTTTACAAAACCGGAACATTTCCACATTCCAGCTGGAGAGAACAGCCTTGTACTATCAATGAGGTCAAACTATATAATCATAGTCATTCCTCATGGCCTTAAAATTTATGAGTAAACTCAGAGTGTACCACAAAACCTACTAGCAACTTGGTGAGGCAAACCTGCTTTTCCTTGCAAACATTTAGGTGAAGCAGTAATAGTTGCTATTGAAAAAAAGAATTAAATGAGAAGATCTCTTGAAGCTCTTTTGTCAAATGAAGAGATAATAATTATTCTGAGCTACCCAAGGTGTTTTTAGCTTATTTAGTGCTTTCACTGTACGTTTAGAATTTTCCTGTAAGAGGCACTGCTGTACATGAGTGCTGAGTACTGCTGTTATTAATAAAGGACCCCAACAGTTTGAAATGTAGAGTTATAGCTCTACAGAATTGCAGCTTTTTGCCTGGGTTACAGCCACAAGGGTCTACAAGTAAGGAGTCCCTGTCAATTACTGCCAATGACATAAGTAAGGTAGTGCATGCTGGTGTCTCGTTATTTTGATTTGAAGGCACCAAAGCAGGAGCACTCAGCATGCTAAACCCCTGAGAGAAGATGAACATAAGCTGATAACATAAGCATAAAGCTGTCAAGGGCAGAAAACCTCGAGTGTGTCTCTAAGCAGGGCTCTTGCCAAACTGCAATCTGAATGTGCCCTGTGAACACCGTAACACATACTGTACCTTGTGTCTTAAACACACGCACACAAGGAAAGAAACCCCTACCAACCTAAAAAAATGCAAACCCCAACACTTTGTGATGTGTTTTTGTGTGCTGTACATTTAGAGGAGCTGTTGTTTGAAAAATGCAGATGTTAGCTTACTTCTACCAGCAATTAAGGCTGTTTAGAAATGTAGGGGCAGCATTAGGAATTCTCACTACTTTGTAATTAAGTTTGTAATGATATAAGTTTGTAATTATTAGGGGCTATTAAATATTTATTAGGCCACACATGATTGTTGCTTGTTTGGTCTTAACTCCACTGTGTGCAGCCACTGTGTGAAGAGCCGTTGAGAAGCAGCTGCCACCACCATGTCTGGTGTAGTAGCTCCACTCCTCTCCTTCACAGAAAGAAGGATGTGTTCAGGGAATGTCTACCTGCTGGGTATAATTCTGTACTGCAATTCTGGCCCTGCAGGGGCATGAGACAGAGGGCCTGGCAGTTAGAACAAGCTGTGGGATGTCTCAGGACCTCTTATACTTTTATAATCTACAGATTTAGAGTAGGTCATACGGATTTGGGAGAGAAACCTTGACAATGTGCTTAGTGCTGGTGGTTTGTCACCAGTGTTCCTTCACCAAATGCTTTCAAGTCACTTTACTTTAGGGGGAGTTAAAACAACCTTTCCTTGTGTTTATGAGGAGTGATGTGAGCTAGATGTAAAACTTACTGCAAGTACAGTTGGAAAAACAGTCAGTGAGGCCACGTTTAGTGCTTAAATGATTTTTGTGTTTCTTCAAGGTCTTTTGTAAGAGGAGATAGCTGCCCTTCCATCACCTAATTCATTAAAGGAGAAGAAAAAAAGTGTTTGGATAGCATCACCTTTCCTTAGTGAAGGTTAGATGTGCTGTTAACCCACTCATGTCCTCAAGTATAAGTACATGCATTTGACAACCACTGCTTTTCTCCAGGAACAAAACACTTGTACTTTGATGTTGGGAATTCACACGTTGACTAACTCCATACGATATAAACAGGCACTTCTGTAGCAAGAACAAAATGCTGCCACAAAAGTCATCTATCATACAGGAGCCTGCTCTTACTGTGTCTTTGTGGGCTCAACCTGCTGAACTAAAACATGAGTCAAAGGGAATCCTGTGCAATCAGAAAATGAGATGGTTGAATTATTTAAGATACCTGACTAAAGGGATACAAATGCAAAGGACGGCAAGTAAGATTGATTGCAGTGTTGAGGAGGATAGTTGAGAATTACTACTCTCCAGAGACTTTTGTAACTGCTGTGCCTATGAAAGCAATGCACAGTTTATCTAGGTCAGACTGCCAAATTAATATACATTTATACATCTTCCATGCCAGGCCAAGCTTCACGTCAAAAATGTCTGCAGGAAATATGAACAAAGGCATGGCGATAGTACTCATTGGCTTCATGGTTACCTCAAAGGCAGTTAGTTCATTTTCTAGGTGTTCCCACTTGTGTGCCTCATTGCCATGCACGTGTAGCTGGCTCTGCTGAGGCGTGTGGCTGAACTCATCATCAGTCTGAAGATGCTGGGGTTTTGATAAAAGGCTTTTTCAAGATAGACTGCACTGGAGCAGGTTTGCTGGTGGTGATTTGTACTGGAGGACTGCACCTCATGACATGGACCAACACTGGGGTGGTTCCTGAAGAACTGTAGCCTTCGGGAAGGACTCATTGTAAAAGTTCATGGAGAACTCTATCCTGTGGAAGGGACCCTGCTTGGGTAGGGGAAGCATGTGAGTAGATTTCCCACCGAGGAGGAAGGAGTGGCAGGTACAATTTGATGAATGCACCACAACCCCTCTTCTTTGACCCCCTGAGCTTCTTGGGGGTAGGAGGTAAAAAGCTGTTGAGTAAAGTTAAGCCCAGGAAGAAGGGAGAGGTGAGAGGATGGTGTTTTAGGATTTGATTTTTATTTCTCATTACCCTACTCTGATCTGATTGTTAAACATTACACTAATTTCCCTGAGTCAATCTGTCTTGCCTGTGATAGTAACTGGGGAGTGATCTCTCCCAGTCCTCATCTTTACGTGAGATGATTCTTTTGTTGTATTTTCTTTCCCCTATCCAGGGGAGGGAGCAATAGAGTGGCTTCAGTGGGCAGCTGGTGTCCAGCTAGAATCAGCCCACCAGAGTACCACATTAAAATGAATGTCAGTAAAGGGTGAAAAATGATAGTTTTTACTGTGGGACTAGTCTGGGGCCAGTAAAAGATGGTCTTGCCCAAGATGTGGACTGCCCTGGTCCGTAAGGAAACTAATAATAATATTGTCCTGACAGCCTTGTCTGTCTCCTTGTTTCCTCAGGCAACAATCTAATCAGCTCTCCAGTCTGCTTTTTCTGTGTTAGGATGAAGACAGTAAACACCTTTGAAATGACTACAAAACATCAGCTGTCTATGCAGAGCAGATAAGCTTTTGCTGTTTGATGACCCTTCAGAGGTCAGCCAGAGCAGCTCAAAATCACCTGACAACAGGAAATGTCGAAAGTAAAGCTGAGAGAGCTGTAAGTTAAGGAAAAGACAAATTCTTAGAGGGAATCATAGAATCATAAAGTGGTAGGGGTTAGAAGGGATCTCTGGAAAACATGTAGTACAAACTTCTTTCCAGAGTGGGTTCATCTACAGCAGGTGATATGGTGGTTGGAGGCTGTCTTGGACTTTTCCTAGGAGACATTGCCAACTGACATAACTGGAGCCTTCTATTGCCCAGGTCTTTGCAACTTCAGCAGCAGAATAGGTGATAGCAGTGTCAGGTTGTTGTCACTGGTGTTTGCTAGCAGTAAAGGAGAATGGAAAATGCCCTTTCCAAGGTACTTATCAGCCCATGGCTGACATGAAGGCCATGATGGGAAGTTGGAGTTATGCTCTGTATTTTGAAGAGGAAGCTCCTTTGGTGGTTAGAGATCCTTTGGTTTACCAGCTTCTCCTGGATCTTGAGCCATTACTTGTCCTAACCTAATCCTTCCATTGTTTTCCCCTTGTTCCATTTTTATATCAAGTGGGTCTTCTCGCTGCCTGGGGACCAGAGCTGGGAGGGTCTGAGGCTGATGAAGGTAATTCCTGAATGCCTTCCTTTAAATGTTCCTTGTGCTGCTAAACCACTGGCAGGTTTGATGTTGAATGCTGAACTTAAGCTGCGAAGGGGAAGATCATTTACTAGTGACACCACCTAATTTATTGTTGCTGAGTCCATATTTATCCTATTAATAAAGAGTGGGGCATTAACATTTTCTGTAAATGAGGAGAATTTATTAAGTGAAAAGAAAGAAATGGAGGAAAACAGATTGCTGCAGAGAACCAAGAAATAGATCAGTGCAAACATGCAGAAAGAATGCCATTTATAAAGCACTTTTAATTAAAAGTTTCTAACTTGAATTATTTCATTAGGTTGCAAAATGCTGGGATACCTTAGTCAGCCAAACCTCGCGGTTGATCTTTCAACCCCTTTTAAAAGAAACTAACTGTTAATGTTTTTATCTGTCTGCTTGTCATTAAGAAACTGCTTATTTATCATTTACCCAAGTGGTGTAAACACAGATCCTGGGGGCTATGCTTGTGTTTAGCAGCATTTCCCTGAATTAATCCCCAGCTACCAAGGCCTTTTAACAACGGTAATTACTCTTCTTTAAAGGACTGATGAATAATCTCAATGCTTTTTGAAACAAGCTGAGTAACTATCCTCTGGTTTGGAGGCATGAATGCTTACTGCCTCCCTTCTCAAACATATGCTGTGCACTACATACACTACACTATAGGTTTAAGTAACACATAGGAAAGATGTGCTTGCTACAACAAGGTGTGTGGTGTCTGGGTTGTGAAGAAGCTTGTCTCACCTTTGTCCCACAAACCCTCTGATTTTACTTAAGGGCTTGTTGCACAGACTGAAGCAAAGCTGCTTTCCAAGTTTTTGAAAGCACTGAGGAACTGCAGAGGTAGTTACGTGCAGATTGTAAAGAGGTTTCAGTCTTAAGGTCTTTGCTGCTACCAACAACAGGTATCCGCCTGCGGTGGAGCCATGGAGAGCTCCAGGAACCCATTCCCTCGTGTCATTTTCAGTATCACCAGCTTATCAAAGTCTGTAGCCTAAAATAGGAAATGGACTTGATATTGCTTTGAGACATGAAACTTGAGTGGGAAGTAAAACAGTCTAGTACTTAAGCAGAGGTTGACGTATTTATCTGGCCTTTTTTTATGTACATGAACTGTATAGCCTCGCACTGCAGATCTTGCTGAGTAAAGCGACCTGTTCCATTGATTTTGGGGTAGAAATGGTATATACTGTAGTCATTATGGATAGGAGGTGATAGGTAGGACATGAAATGTATGCTACATCTCCCTATTATTCCCTCCTCCTGAATCCAAGCAGATTCAGATTCTTATTCTCTCATCAGCTTACCTTTTGGAGTAGAACCTGTGAGATCTCTCTCTGAACCAGGGGAAAATATTTCTGTCCTCATGCTTAAAGGAGCATAATGTTTTTGCTTATCACAGTGCTGCACTGAGATTTGTCCTACTGACTCTTCTTCAAAGGCTAAAGAGCAGAGGAACCTCTTTTCTTTACAGACCAGTGATAGGACAAGAAGAAACGGAATCAAGCTGCACCAGGGGAAGTTCAGATTGGACATCAGGAAAAACTTCTTCCTGGAAAGAGTGGAGAGGCCTTGGAACAGGCTACCCAGGGAAGAAGTGGTGGCACTGTCCCTGGAGGTAGACATGGTGTTTCAGGAGGTGGTTTAGTGGTTAGGCATTGTAGAGCAGATGGTTGAACTTGATCTTGAAGGTCTTTTCGAACCTTGATGATTCTAAGTCTGTCCTTGGCATGTCATTCTCTCCACGGAAGCCAAATAAGCTCATGATAACTTTTTTTAGTGAATGAGCAGAAGTTATCCTTAAACCTTAAGAATTGCTAATAAATTAAGTCATTATAAAAATAAAGGCCTTGCATCGGTGCCAGGGATGAGAGAAAAGGATGCTAGCCCTTGCTAACACCTGCAAATAGCGCTTCTGTTTATGCGTGTTAGCAGCTCTACTTGGCCACAAAAGTGGAAGGGAGCTATGTGAACCAGAAAAAGAGCTCTTCAGAATCTTTTTTTCTGAAGTTTAGGAGTGAGAAAATTCATTTCCTAACTTGATATTAGAAGGCCTCTGTGCAGATGCTATGAGTCTGCTGTTTAGCTTTCAGGAAATGGTGAAGTTTGCAGTCTCTTTCCAAGACATTAAACCTTGGACTTCTCCAAATTCTACTTTTTTTGTTTGTTTCAGTTTTAGTTACAAGCAACAAACTTTATTTTCCATCTGTTCTAGGACCTTAGTCTTTCCCACAGACACAAGCAGGTTTCAGTGTGCCAGTTGGCTCTCCTCTTGGTTACCAGCAGCTCTGCTTGAGTAATCTCACAGCTTGAAAAACTGGCATGGGTGGAATTTCATTTGATATTGCAAGAGTTTCTGTATTTCCTTCTTTTATGTGTAAGTTTTGGGAGCCAGGGAGCATTTTATGTTCAGTGCTTTCCCTCCTACATCATCATTTTGCACTGTCAAGCTAGCAAAGAAAGCGCTAGGAAGCGGTCTCGGTCCTTTTTGCAGAGCTGATAACACACTGCCCTTTGCGAGGCCATTAAGTTCAAGTACAGGACCCAGAGCATTGTGAAGGCAACTGCCAAAGATTTGAATGGCTTACTCCAAGCTCCAGCCTAATGTTTGTATTGTTCTGGCTTTTGTAAGGAGACCACAGGCTGGGCTACACTGATGGCAGGCAAAAGCAAAATGTGGCTACACTCAGATGTTCTTCCTGCCAAGACTGCTTACTTGAGTTTCAAAGCCTCCTCAGTCTTATAGAGCTTTGATATTCAGACAACAAGGTGTGATATAGGGAAGAGTTTTTGGGTTTCCTTTAGTCCTTATGTGCCAAGAATCTCTGTGTTGGGCTTTTTATGCCTCACTCTGCCCCCTGCAGTGCTGCCCTGAATTCATTGGAAAGAGGGGCAGGTGACTGAGGAAGTGTTTCTGGATATTGTAAGGTCATGTAGAAAGAGAACTAGAGATGCAAAAGCTCAGTTAGAACTTAATCTGGCCACGTCTGGCATGGATAATAAAAAGTGCTTTTATAAAGATATTAATAACAACAGGAGAGCCAGTGGGGGTTGGGCTCTTCCCCCAGGCAACTAGTGATAAGACAAGAGGACAGGGCCTGAAGCTCTCCAGGGGAGGTTTAGACTGGATGTTAGGTAGCACTTCCTTACAGAATAGGCTGCCCAGGACAATGCTGGAGTCTCCATCCCTTGAGTTGTTTAAGAAAATACTGGGTATGGTGTTTAGTGCCATAGTCTAGCTGATAGTGGTGATATTAGGTCCTAGGCTGGACTTGATGATCTTAGAGGTCTTTTCTAGCCTCAGTAATTCTGTGATTCAAGGCATGATGTTTAGATCATCCATCCCAAACAGCAGGGACATATCCTGGGCTGAAAAGACAATGATAGGAATTGAAAATATTGCTTTTAGTGAACAGACAGCATGATGTTGCTGTTTCTCCCGCACGGAGATGAGATTTCTTTCTCTCCTGCTGTTATGTCACTGGTCTCTGGAGACAGGCAGCTGCCAGGAGGTGGTGCTGATGCACTCCTCTCGCTCAGGAGTTGCGCGACACCCCTGAGCTCCCTGGACTGAGCTATTCTGGCAGGCGCGCAGAAGGTAACAGTGTTCACTTACATTTTTATGTCACTTAAATCTCACTGAAGCTGCCTGCAAATGCCGTCCTGCTGTACTGACTGCTGTGAGGGAGAGAGGGACTTTGGTCTGTTGTTTACACCTAAAACGCGTAGCACAGCCTTCCAGGTTCCTCATCTGCAGGAGGGCAGACTTGATACCCACAAACTGCCTAAAAGAATCACATTAGAGATTAAGCAGCCACAGTTCAGATCAGGCAATAAAGAGCTGCAAATAGGAGTTGCGCCTTTTGTAAACCCAAATGATTTGCGAGAAGGGTTTGAAGTGATGCTTGTCATTTCTGATTGCGCTGCATGGGAGAGGTGATGATATTTCCTTCATTCCTCCTTGTGCTGGCACGTTTCCATGGGATCTGGAGTGGCTGTGGAGCCCATTTCACTCATTGAAGTAATTGTTGCTTGAAGTCGATGTAATCAGGACCACCATGGTCATTTGCTCGCCCTCGACAGTTCAAATACACACCTTATATTGACTCGCCCTAGAAGGGTTAAAGCCCAGCCATCTCCACAGCCATCTCACAGCTCCTTGGCCCTCACTAGGCTGCTGCTCTGGGCTTAGATAATCTCTTCCAACTGCTGAGTTTGCTGCTGTGACTTCAGACAATATCTGCCTTGCCTTGGACTTGTGGGCTGTTGGAGATCTTTATGTTGTGCAGGCTCATCACAGCCCATAGCAGCAGCCTTCTACTCCTGCATCTCCCACAGGCTCCAGCATCTCTGCTGCTGCTCAGCTGCCCCTGTCCTTTTCCTTTCTTTGATAACTGATATTCCTCTATAAATAACCCCAACTACTTGTGGAGCTTCTTCTACAAAGATGTGGCCAAAACCTACTATTGAATTGGCAGGTACAAGCCAAGGAGAAGGGATTCTAAAGAGCCTCTGACTGCCTCTGTAGGCAGGCTCCTTGGCAGCTATTTGGTTCTCCTTAGATGACCTTTGAGTAGACCCACCTTGCATTTCGTGGAGTACAGTTAATTCTTTGTTGGTTTTCTCTGTGCTTCATCTGTTGTTTCATGTATGAGACACAAGGATTACTCATCAAAGTATGTTCTCTTGCACATCTTTTCCTATAGGCAGAACTCACCTTCACAGTCATGCTCTGAGGCTTGTGGGTTTGCCTTCAAAATGGCACGGCCTGTGACAAACATACCATGTAAGTAAGTTAAAAATACATTGAACTTTATTCCTACACTGTCTGTGAATGCTTGATAGGCAAAGAAATATTCAAGAAGCCAGCATTATAAAACTCTTGTGAGCTTGAAAATGAAAACTCTACTGTTAAGCCACTAGTAAAAAGATTTGACCCCATAAGGACCAATGTATCACATAAATCGCCTCTCTGGACACTAACGCTCAGATTCACTGCTTCCAAGTACTTCAGAATTTCACATATGTAGCTTTTTCTTTCACATAAAGGTCTGTCTCAGCATGGCATTGTGACATTTACTCCTTCCCTGTGTTGTAAGTCTATGCTAAAGTTAACTGTAAATTCAGTCTTGGAATGAAGTTTAGCTTGCAGAAGAGTGCATGCTCTTCAAGGAGGCTGACAGCATTTGGTGAGGTTTAGTTCTCTTTCAAACGGCCTTATTTAAAATACTAGACAATAAGGCAGTCTTGAGCAGTGAACCTCATAATCTTTCAGGTTTCTCTGGTGCTCTGATTGGTTTCCTGCACAAGCTTCTGGGGAAATACATGTAGCAAGGGCAACAGCAAAGACCTTGCTGTAAAAGGATCTGTTTCACTCAAGTTTGCTCTCTAAGGAGGATTAAAGAACTGTGGCCAATAGTAAGATGGGAGCATCTGATTGTGAGGTAGGAGAGGGGCAGAACTGCTGTGACTGATGTTCTGCTTAAAGTTAGCAGAATTCGTGGCAGCCTCTGGACTTCTATTGAAATGACCAAGCGAATACCTTTGTGGTTTTGATTTTAGTGTTTTAAAAGATCCTATAATAAAATCATAGAAAAAGTTGGAAAAGACCTTCAAGATCATAAAGTTCAACTGCTCTCCCTACAACACCTAACCACTAACCCATCTCCTGAAACACGTCTACCTGTTTGTTGAACCCCTCCAAGGATGGTGCCTCCACGCCCTCCCTGAGCAACCTATTCCAAGGTCTTCCCACTCTTTCTGTGAAGAAAGTTTTCCTAATACCCAATCTGAACCTTAACTTAAACTGGTCATTACCTTTCTCCAGTAGCATTCAAGTTTTTTTCATACAGGCAGTTTTGGATGTGATTTGGTTGAGTAAGTGCAAATAGCTTCATCCCCTTTGGGTCTGACTCACTGATGAACACAAACATTGTCAAATAGTTATGTCAGGAAGTATATTTTGGTTAAAATGCTCTTACTTTCTCCTGTTACAGATCATCACCCAACCAAGTTCTCTCAATTATCTTCTCAGGTCTCTGACCTTACTCTGCAATACTGCCACAAGTACTCATATCTTAGCATCACCCTAAAAGAAGTGTTTCCAAGCATCTTTCTTACTGAGAAATGGCAAAGCTTTGGTCCCCACCTTCTTGCTATGTTGTCTTTGTGGTAATCCTCCTTGAGAAATGATGCCTTTTGCTTAGGGTCTGGCTTTGGTCTGGAGTATGACAGGCACCCAAAACATGGTTTCTCTGGGACTCGTAATTTATGCTGTGGTTTACTTTCTGCTGAGAGACCAGAAGACACTAGTCTGGTTTACCTCAGGAGAATGTTTAGATACTAGGAAAGCCTTCCTTAGCTCACTCTTACCATGCTGGTCCAGGGCTGTTGCAGGGGCAGAAAGAACATGTTGTACAGGTGCAGCTCATCCCACACTCCGATAAACCGGGCTTTCTGCACCCACAACCTCAGCCCCCGTATGAACAGTAGGTGTGTGGGATGCCAAACTCCATCTCGGAGGAGGAAGTTAGGTGTCTCGCTGAGGGCTGTCCCCTGTGCTCCCTGAGCACCTTCTGGTTCTGCATGACAGTGATTCCATTACACAGTGAGCCCGGAAAAAGTAAAGCTCCATAAATACATCCCCTATGACCCTGGAAATGTCAGTTTTGCAGAAGCTCTTTCCTGTGTTTCTCATTCTGGGTGCACTGCGTTGTTCATTACAGCGTGTCAGCATGACAGTGGCATTATTCTCTTATTTACACTGCTTCCTTTCTCTTCAACAGTGAAAATGAAATAGAAATCTGTGCCATTAAAGAGAATAATGACAAAAGTCACCTCCTGCAAGGTCTGTACTCAGATATATTTATTTTTTTCCTGAATTCTCATCTCTGAACAGATGGAGTGGAAGAATGGAGGACAAATCTAGGAACATAGCACTGCGAAAGAGAGAGGGCGAGAGTACCACAGGAGGCCACTGCGTCTGGAAAAGGTTGAGAAAAATCTGGTGCTCTGCATCCCCCCTCTGCCCACCTTGGCCTTTACAAAAAATCTGTTGTGTAATTAGAAATGTCAGGGATGAAGCTAACGAAAGCTCAAATGAAATGACACAGGGTACAGGGGGAGCCGGCACAGATCTGTATCCATCACATTCAATCTGCAGCACGAACACTGTGTTTCAGTTAGCGGGTGCAATCCTACTGTGGAGCTGTGCATCACAGGGCTGTTAACAACACACCAAGGCAGAGCCCCATCAGGTAAGAGCCTGTGGTCTTCTCTCACAGCTTATCAAGTCAGTGCAGCACCTAATGCTGAGCTGTGCCAGCAGGGCAGTGTTTCATTGCCCTTTCTGAGCAATTCTCTACTAAAACCCTTTTATGAATTTCCAGAATGTGAGCATAGTGCACACGAAAGGCACGTTTGGAACCCACCTGGGCTTTCAGATGTGGGAGGGCTTCACTGTAACTCTGTTACCTGCAAAAGCCTCCTCATTCTCCTGTGCTGCATTGCTCAGTGAACTGTATTGACTGCTCAGTGCCTCCAGAGCGTGACTTTTCCTGAGGAATGAAGCAACAGGGATAGAGGGCAGTGAGTGACTCCAGCATGATGCCTTTGCTCTAATGAGTGGGGCAGCCACACAGCATTTAATGTTGCTGACTATAAAGAATGAAACTAATCCCATTTGCATACTTCTCTCAGGAAGGGTTTCTCATTAGTGAGGTTCACTCTTTTTGTACTCTACCACTCACTACTGCTTCTGAAACAACCCTGCTGGGCTGATGTGAAGCAATTTAGATGGGCTCAGGAATGGTTCAGTAAGATAAAAATTTTCAGAGGGTAATTACTGGGCCGATATTTCATAGGTCTGACTGCTTGCTATAATTAACATACCTTGACTGGATCTGCCTGCAGCTGCATAGAGCCCATTAAGGAGCGAGCTACCAAATGATGTAGTAAATACTCTCAAGTAACTTTGTCCAAAGACAGACTGCCTTCATGTAATATGGCTTGGAGGGGCTGCACTCAGTCTAGATGGGAGGGGAGCAGGACTAAACTGAAATGGAGAAAGATAAGGCAGGTGGGTGTGACTGTGATCTGGGACCTGAATGCTCATCACAGAGGAGAATGGCATCAGGACAGACAGGGATGGGATGATGGGGAAGAGCACCCAGAACAAATGGTGGTACAGGCACATGAGCAGAAGGTGATAAGTTTTGGAGCAGTTCATAACCGTTACAGTCACAGAGCTGTACAGCAGGGTCCTGGCTAGCTGCATGTGCCTACAGAGTCAGGACATCTATAAAATGATGGAAACAAGGTTATACAAGGGCTGTTGTATGTAAAATGTGTGCGTTTGTGTGTGACAGAGGAAGAGATTGCAAAAGGGTTTAGTTAGTCTCTCTTGTGGAGAGGAAAATTTGCTGTTAGCCTCCCCACTGAAAGCTCAGAGTCTGCAGTTGGTGCAATAATTTCATTACAGCACACTCAGGTACACGGTGCTGATGCTCCTGATGTGCAGAGGTTGCACACCTTACAGGGGAATTTGCTGAGACTTTCCTAGTAAGCACTGCATCCTGTATCCTCAGCGCATTTCATACATCATGGCTGGTTCCCCTGGGGCAAAATATTTCTGTTTCAGCTGCATTACCCAAGAAATACACCTGCTCCTCTATGTGATCAGCACCGTCTTTACAGCAGAGCAAATAGCTACACATTTACCTGACACTGCAGATGCTGAATGTGCTTGGGAAAAGGCAAGTAGTGATTCAGAATTAGCCCTGTAAAAGCTTCCATAAATGCTGTAAAGGGATGCAATATGGAGGAGGCCACGGAGTAGACCCAAGGGCTGGAACACCTTTACTATGAGGACAGGCTGAGGGAGCTGGGGTTGTTCAGACTAGGGAAGACTCTGGGGGTCCTTGTAGCTCTTCTGGTATTGAAGAGAACCTACTGGAGGGCTGGAGAGGAACTTCTCCCAAATTAATCTAGTGATAGGACAAAGGGAAATGATTTTAAACTGAAGGAAAGTAGGTTTAGACTAGAAGTTCTTCAGTACAAGGGTGGAAAGACTCTCTGGCTGACCCCTCCCTGGAGGTGTTCAAGGCCAGGCTGGATGAGGCCTTGAGCAACCAGGTCTGGTGGAGAGATGTCGCTGCCCATGGCAGGGAGGTTGGAGTAGATGACCTCTAAGGTCCGTTCGAAGCTGAGCCAGTCTATGATTCTGTGATCACACTGCTTGCATGTGGAGGGTTGTATGTGCTCCTAAATGATCTGCTGGGGTAGGTATCTCACCAGTGTCACTGGAAAGTGAGTGAAACACCCTACTCTTGCTCAGTTGTGTTCCATTTTGTGCATGTGTAAAAGGCTGCAGGATGCAGAGCAGTGTGTGTGGAGCCAGGGACATTTTGTTTTGTTTTGCAGAATCCTTTCTGTGTTCGAGCGGTGAGCCAAGCTGCTCTGGCAATTTGCATAAAATCTGCAGAGAGTACCCTTCTGTGAGTCATGCTTGTGTTTCAGCACAATTTAAAATCTCTACCAAATGGTTGAATAACTCGTACCATCCATTAGGTGAGCTGAAATAGGGGATAATCAATAAAACATGAAATCCTGTAAGTACCACATGCTCAGAGCATGTAAGGACAGAGCAGAGATGAAGTGGCTCTGATAAACGACTATTCTTATGATGAGAGTTTTCCAGTTCCTTCCTTTCCTGACTCTTTCATTATCCACCCAAGAGCTGGTGACTGCTGGGTACAGAGTTGTGAAGCTTCTATGGGTGCTCCTTTTTTGGTTTAGCTCGTAACCTCTTGCAACACACAGAGAGGGTAATATTCTGGTCTGCCCACTCACAGCACCATTATCAAAGGGAGGTGGGAGCTGAGCTGGACCAAGCTCAATGATCCAGCCACCATCCACCTGCACAGCACCAAGTGTCTCTGCAATGCCCAAGGACTCAGCCACACTGCTCTTAGACAAACAATGAACCAGCCCCAAGGAGATTCATATTTTCTAGGTTCTCTTATGCTCTTCCCCCTGCCCATCCTAACACTGACAGAAAAAATGCCTCTTCCCTGGTTTTCTCGGGGGTGTTGGTTGGTATGACAGTGCCGCATCCAGTAGAGTTAGATGTTGAGGGTAAAATGTGCAGTAGGCTTTTTTATAGCTGCATTGGGTTTTAGTCTCTGACACAGAAGTTTTAAAGATGCACCTCAACTCATTCAATCCATTGTGGAATCATAGGTCTCTGAATACAATATATTGCCATGTCATTTCTTCCAAAGTCACAGCCTGACATGCTTCTGGTTTCTACTGGAAAGCAAAAGCTGCTTCTGTTTTCCAGGGGAAGCAAATAGATCTTTTATTTGTGGTTTTGTTGTTGTTTTCTTAAACCTAAAAAATGAGGGTGGATTTGCAAAGCACTTGTTCCCCGTTTTCATTTTGTGCTTGGGATATTGCAGAAGCCCTCAGTAAACAGATGCTCTCTGATTTCTGTTTCAATTTTATTCAGCTGCATGTGCTTTGTGGAAGTCACAACAGACCTATGTGTACAACACGGAGCTCCCGTAACAGAGAAGGTGAAAAATCAGGTTAATGTAAGGGTGAAGTATAACACAGAGCCAAGAATAACAGTTCTTTGAATGCTCCTTCAACAGAGGAGTTGAGCAGCAGTTGGCTGTATAAAGCTGTTTATGCATAAATCACTTAGTTCAGCCTGACTTCTGCATTGATGGGACAGAACTGAGCTTTATAAGTTTTATGAAAAAAATCACAGACTGTGAAATTAAAGGAGGTTCTGTTGTTTAACTTTGCATTTCTGTCAACCACCAGGAATATCGCAGGAGTAGAAAAGTACCTGGTTTTTCTTTTATAGATAGCTGTCAGTTCAGTAATTACATCACTTTAGCTAAAAAACATTTAGTACCGTGAATTTGTTCACTTTATACCTGGAATTTCTGGAATAAAAGGCACCACCATTGTGATAAATTGGTTCACTTTCAGGAGGAATGAGGGTGATATTTCATCAGCATCCTGCCTGAGTTGCAAGACTCTTCTATCAGAACAACATTAGATAACTCAAGTGTTGGAGAGATCTGAATCTTCTTTCCTCCAGATGTTAATTTCTGAATATGTGTCAAACCCTTCTGCACAGTTTTCCAAGCTGGTTAATGCTATGAAACAGGAAAGGCAGGCGGAGAGCTGTGAGCCAGCCTGGCGATGGCTTTAGCTGTGTATTATGTACTTTAATGCGTATTAAGAATGAATAGAAGTGGAGAGGAAGATGGAAATTAGTCCCAAGGCCCATGTAATTTCATGGACATGAAAAATAAATTGCTTAACCTTTTAGAAGAGCCTTGTGTACTGCACTGGCTTGCCTCAGACCTCAGCTGAAGGAGCCCTTCCTGCAGTTTGAGCCTGCTGAGTTTTCAATGGCTGTGCACAACAGCCTCCGATGGTTCAGTCTTATCCTCCTCTGTGATATCCCAAATCCCTCTGGGTGAGCTGCTGGTTCATCTTTAGTCCTTGCTGTAGTGATGAGGAAGTCAGAGTTGAGGAGTCTAGGGGGAGGATTTGCTGTGCAGCTGAAAGGGAGCTGTCTGGAGCCAGACATCCTGCAAATGGACCTTGAGGGCACTGCATGCAATTATGAATTATTGACTCGGAACAGGACAAACTACATGCAGTAAATAAACCAGAATGGAAATAGCTGTCTCCTTCCCTCACACTTTCTCTCTCATTCCTGTTGCAACTTAACATGGAATTTCCTCTGCAGACAAAATTACAGCAAAAGGACTATTTAACACCATGAGGGTTTTGTGTAAGCAGATGTCACAGCTGGGGTGCAGGGCAGCCCTCTGTAATGCAGATAGTTCTGTCTCTGGCTAAACCTTTGTGCTGTCAGATTGCATTTCCATGCTTTGAAGGGCTATTTTTCTCTCACTGTTAGGCGGCTACAGGGCCCAGACTGATAGGTCTGTGGTTTGGGATACTTGCTAGGCTGCTCTCTGCTACAAGAGTGGAATTCTAGTTTGGTAGATTCTAGCACTTTTTGTGTAGCGATCTAGCCAGGCATAGGAGAAACACGGCCTCTTCCTTGTTCTTCCAATGGATTAGAGTTGATTCAACAAAGAAACAGAAGGTTTTCTATAGATCTCAAAAAAAAGAGTGTTGCCAAAAGACCAAGACAGGGGATTCTGCCTCACCTGGATTATTGCATCCAGTTCTGGAGCCTCCAACACAAGAAGGGTGAAGAACATGTCCAGAGGCCATGAAAATGCTCAGAGGGCTGGCTGGAGCACCTCTTGTGTGAAGACAGAGTGGGAGAGTGGGGGTTGTGCAGCCTGAAGAGAAGAAGACCCTGGGGGGACCATATAGTGACCTTGCAGTCCCTGGAAGGGGCCTATCAGAAGGCTGTGGAAGACTGTTCACAAGGTCAGGGAATGATAAGATAGGGTGTCATGATTTTAAGCTGGGAAAGGGCAGATTGAGGCTGGACATGAGGAAAAGTTCTTTAATCTGAGGGTGGGGGATCTCTGGAATAGGCTGCCTAGAGAGGTGGTGGAGGCCCCATTTGTGGAGACATTCAAGGTCAGGCTGGATGTGGCTCTGGGCAACCTGGTCTAGTGAGCGATGTCCCTCATTGGTCTGTATGATGTTTGGAGGTCTCTTCCAATCACATTGTGTGATTATATGAAAATCAGAGCTGACTTCCCCTCAAAATTGAAAAATGGGTACAGAATAAATGTCAGTAAGGGAGTTCAAAGAATCCCAAAGTGCTCCTGTAATGGGACTGGTGACTCAGCTATGGGGAATCAGCTATGATTCTATATATAGATGGAGATGGGATGAATTATTCTGAAGGCAGGAAGACTGTCTGTGGAGGTATTGACAGATTCATGGGGGTAATTATCATGTCTATGGGAATCAGTTGATTAATGACAGTCTATCAGGTAAGTGCAGAAGATCATTCCTAAGCCATTGACATGGATCCAAGTAGCCTGTAAAGAAGTATCCCAAAAGGGGAAAAGAGGAGCTTTCCATAAATTACATCCAAATAAGTGAACAGAAATGTGTAAAAATCTTCCTTCCTTTCTTGATTAAATGCTGGGCTTATATAAACTATGGACTAGCTGTTGGAAGCAATCCACCAAGTGCACAGCAGCATCCCCTACAACACACAGCAGAAGAGCAAGTGGTCTGTTAGTTTTTAATTATATGATCAGGCCACTGAAGACAGGGGGGTGGCCCAAATAGATGGCAAAATTCTGATAGTAAGGACCCATCACAAGAGAAACACACCACGCACAAAGAAAAGGTTATTATGTATGGATTTTGTAATAGTGGCTTCAATGTCTGCAGCAAAAAGTCCCCTTTTAATTTTTGTCAGAATCAGAGTCACATGAAATGGCTCTTCACTTCTGCCTTAGGTGAACTAATGACCTTGTGGACTTTGTCAAAACTTCTAAACAGGGGTTGGAAAAGCAGAATTTATTATCCACCAGAGTGGGCTCAGCAAATCCCAGAAGAGCCTCTTTGAATGCAGTGCTCTGTCAGCTTCTGTTTTCCAGTCTCTGCTTTCTAATTGGGCAATTTCCTCTACATTATTCAGGTTTTGCTCCACTGAGCCTGAGCCATGGGACTGAACTGGCTCTGCTTTCTGTACCGGCAGGCTGAGGTTTCCCTGGGAAGTGTGGCCCGGAGGCAATGACATCCATGCTGCCTGCAGTCACCCTGGCCCTGCGAAGTCCATATTACAGTCCCCACTTTACAGATGGTGAAAGAAAGAAGAGCAGCGAAGGGATTTGCCTTAGGCCACGTAATGAATCGGTTGGTTGTGTTGGATTAGTCATGCTCAGGACTTCTCTGCTCCCAATGCTTTGCTTGCTCCAGCAGACCACATCATTTCCAATGCCACAGGGAGACACAGGAGGGTTGTTTTGTCCCACTAGTTTGGAGGACATGCAGATGGGCAGACTTAGGGCAGGTATTTTTAAGATAATTTTTTCTCCTAAGACAAGGGGGCAACTGCAGTTTATGATTCATGTTTTTTGTCCCTGTGTCATGGAATCATAGAACCATAGAATGGCCTGGGTTGGAACCACCAAAGATCGTCTGGTTCAACTCCCATGCAATGAGTAGGGACAGCCTCAACTAGATGAGGATGCCCAGAGCCTTGCCCAGCCTCACCTCGAATATCTCCAAGGATGGGGCCTCAACTCCCTGCCTGGGCAGCCTGTTCCAGTGTCCAACCCCTGTCCTGCTAAAGAACTTCTTTCTAACATCCCATTTCAATTTGACCTTCTCTGCCTCTGTGGGCACCGCCATGAGATTGTTGTAGCAGTTGGGAAGGACTGCAGGAGAGACTGTATCTAGGCAGGTGAACATGGGATCACCACTGTGGTTAGAAGAAACCAAAAGAAAATGTGAGGTGTGCATGTTCTGGAGTTCAAGCAAAGCTGTCTGTGACATGCACCAGAGCTTGTACATAGATAGATCAGTTTCAGAAGAGGGTAGGCAAGGAGAAGCCACAAAGGCAGAGGAGAACAGCTGAAAGGCAGAGGTGCATGGCAAGCAGAAGAAGGAAGGATTTACTCCTGCAGGGTGCTGCATACCCTTCATGCTCACTGAGTTCAGGGGAAGAAGGAAAAACTCTGT
The DNA here is from genome assembly GCA_013397515.1 of Upupa epops. NCBI lineage: Eukaryota > Metazoa > Chordata > Aves > Bucerotiformes > Upupidae > Upupa > Upupa epops. Next base: position 50,964 of record VZRI01004674.1, read on the forward strand.
AGTCATGTCTATGTCAAATCTGAAGTGTTTTCAGTGCTCTGAAAATCTCCTTCTTACACTTACTGCAATTTCAGTGCTAGTGACATAATGAGAGTGGGTCTACTGGACTCTTCTTTCTTTACGATGCCGGATTGCTGTATCTTCCCGATTGTATGTTTTGATAAAGCTCATCATGAAGTGTACAGTAAAAATGTGACTTGTACTGCTGTCACCCTCATTGCCTCAATGAGTAATAGAGAAGTTTTCATTGCTGGAACCCTGTCTGGTCCCCATAGTAATGTCAGCTTGATGATGTTTTGCTCCACGAGCGTGACAGTGTTAAAATATTCAGTGGCTTAAATAGGATTCTCTCCATGGTCAGGATGCTTCTGAAAACATCTTTCTTAAAAACGTAGATCTTCAGCACAATGCAAATATTGGTTACTATGTGTGCATGTGAAATACGCAACTCAGACAGAACAATCACAGACCTGGAGATGAAAGTGTCAACCACCGCTGTCCCTAAAGAGTGAAAGTTGCTTTACTTCAGGCTTTTCCTCACCTCTGTTTCAGTCAGTAGAATGTGAGCAGGGTGGGATCAAGCCATGGGAACAGCCCTGGCAGCCACACTGCCAAATAGCATTTTGTTTTTCCCAGCTGGGATGTTGTGTATTCCTTCATGTCTGCAGACAAGCACTTAGCCTGAAACTGCTGTGCTGCATGTGGCTTTTCTCACAGCAATGAGGTAGTCAGAGCCCTGCATGAAGAGCAGTGCTCTATCACCACACTCACACAGACTGGTGACCCTGTCAGGACTGGTTTTGTTTGCTGGGCATTGCATGGAGGCAACAAAGTGCTGCTTCTGGCAGTCACAATCCTGCTCTGCACTCTTGCATTATACAGGAAGCCTTCACTTTTATTACTGTGCTCTTAGAAACGTCTGAAAAAAACATGAGGCAACCAACCAGATGCAAACTCCAAGTGCCACTCCATTTGCAGAGTGCCCCATGATTAGCTGCACAGCAATGTAAGTTATTTACTCAAAAGGTGATTGAGGGAGTGTTTCTGGAGTCTCCCTCCATGTGAATAGGCTTCTGATTTTGCATAGTTCCACTGCAGTGGAAGGTTGGCTGCCACTGCTTTGACCTGGTGCAAGTTGTGAATCACAGCCAGTTCCATGGGATGGTGTAGTGCTTTAGCTAATTGGAATGTTTTCTGCAGACAAATTTAAGGTTTGGCTAAAAAAGTTGAAAAGTAAAGTGGCTGTGCCCCCCTACTACCCCTCCTTCTTCTCCCTGCTCAGAGACTTCTGCATTCTTCATCTCTCCCCATCTTGTACTTTTGGAGCTGCATCACTGAGATAAAATGCTCATCGAGTGTTCACCTGGATTGCTTCTCAACATGAACAAAACTTATGACAAATGGGACGACTCGTCTGGGAGAGACTTTTGAGATTTCTGAACTTCATGAGGACTTTGCTGGTTCACTGTGCTTTAGAGAGAGAGGCAGCAGCTGTGCACAGTGGATGTTTCAAACATTTTCTATTTCAGTAACTGTAAGAGCACGTGAAGGAACTCCATGTGTCTGTGTCTGTATCTCATGGTGCTGCTTTCCACTGACATGTGGTGGGGGGAGTGAGGCCTTCCTTTCTAAGTTGTTTATTGCCTGCAGGTCATAAGGGGTTTTGTCAAACCCTCCCTTTGTGTCTGATGCTTCAGAAGGGAGCACTTGGTTGAAGTTGACAATGGTGACAAGATGCGTGGGGCTCCAAGATGAGGACCCCGCACAATGCTAGGTTGTGGCTATGGTCACTACAGAAGGGACTCTGTAATCTGGAGATGTGATTCCTTCAGCAGGAGGTCTGGTGACATTAAATATATGAAAATTCCTGGCCTGTATCAGGAATGGTGTGGCCAGCAGGGAGGGGGAGATTATCCTCCCCCTGTATTCGGCACTGGTTAGACCACACCTGGAGTATTGTGTTCAGTTCTGGGCCCCTCAG
>VZRI01004674.1:52999-72805 GCA_013397515.1 Upupa epops
TGGGTTTGGAACTGGCTGCCCACTGAGGTGGTTGGGTCACCGTCCCTGGAGGTGTTCAGGGTTAGTCTGGATGAAGTGCTGAGTAGCATGACCTTATTGTGCAAACTTGAAGTGCAAAATAGATACGAGGAAGTGTGTATATAAAAACATATTAGTACATACATACAAACATACAGAAATACATAATCATGAAAACGTATAAGTACATAAACACTTAAATATTTAAACACATAAATGTATTTGCAGCTATGAAATGCTGTGTTTGGAAGTAATGTGATACGTTGTTATGTTAGGAGTCATGCAAGTTTATGACTTTACTGTGAAAACTTGATGCCATCCATTAGAAATGTGCTCTGTTGTATATTATCTGTGCGCTTCGTGTGAGATATTTGTACAAAATGCTCTGAATTTGTTGTGGGCCAATTTGCTTTATACCTGAAGCGCTATTTCAGCACAACACCCACTTCACACATAGACATTTATTCTTTGATAGGGATTTCCAGAGATCCCATTGTGTGGTTTTTATGATTTTTAAAGAAATCAATTTTCTTCATAATTCCTTTTCTTGTAAAAGCCCCAGATAAATCTCGGGTCTGCACCAATGCACTCAGTGCTGGGCTTTGAGAGGCAGTAGTACTTTTTTGTCGTCAGAGCTTTTCTGTTAATATAATTGTCTTCATTGTGCTGGTGGACAAGCTCCAGCCCATTAGTCTTGCTGGACACACAAACAACAAAGTAAGAAAGAGAAGGGATATTTTTTGTAGGTGAAATGATTAACAGTGATGCTAAAATCAAAGGACTCCCAGACACAGCATCTCTCTATATACAGTCTCTTACCCAGATGCAGGAGAGATGACTTCAGCTCACACACTATAGGAATGTGTGTGGATAGGAAAATATGAATATCAATGGCTGAAGCTTGTTTCGGTCAAAAATCAAATCACCACCTGCTCTAAGTTCTTGCGATATTATTCCCTAGAGTGTTGTCTGTAGTTCTGTGGGATTCATGTATTTTGGATTACTGCTGGCTTATCGTGGGAAGAACTGTATAATTAGCAAAAATATGAAAATGTTACTTTCCACATTGCTAGAAGACATGGTCAGGCTGGAGGGGAAGACCACATCACTAGCTTTGCCCAGGGCAACCTGATAATTTCTGCTTTTGTTTCTCTTCTAGTTATCCTGCTCACTCAACAGCTGCAGGACAAAAGTGCAGGAACGTCCAATTTTGCCGCTGTCTGCATCAGCTTGATTATTTTTTAATTTTATTAAAAAAGATAAAACTGTGAACAGATGCATCACTGCTCTGTTTTGGCAGTTGGACAGATCCACGCTAAAGTGGAACTAGGTGTTCTCTCATGTAATGAGAGGAGTCAGAAACTTCTGTCCCTGTCCTTTGTGGTTTATTGAAGTAAATGCAATGCCTACAGTGCTTAAATTATTCCTAAGCCAATTGAATTTAAATCTAGCTGGATTAGTTTAACTTGCGGTTGAAGGCAGGTGATATGAATCTGGATGACTGTGTCCTTAAAAGGACTGCTAACCCTGTTAAGGTTTGTTTTGGCATCTCTTTTGGCAACAGGGCAATACTGAGAAGTGCTCGTGCTGGAGTTGCTACAGGCTGATTGATTACAGACTTATTAATGGTAGTGCATTTGTAAGCAGCTTCCTGCAATTCGACATCAAAACAACTTACAAACACTTAGCCTGTGTCTGTACTAGCAAATTGTGTTTGAGATTGTTGTCTGGCACTGAGACCAATTGACTCGAAATGACCTCCTAATGATTCACTAGGAAAATGGTGCCTTCACTCAGCACGCCCAGTGAGCATCGTTTCTCGGCCTGTGCTAATTTCTGGTTAAACCCAGAAATTGTCTGGGAGCAAAGGCCAGGTCTCTGCCAGCTTCAAGAGTTCCCCACAGAGATAATGGATTGCCCAGTAATGTTTTCTGGGACCATTGTGTTTGCTGGGGTAAATACAGTGCAAAAGGTTTCACTGCTCTCCTTCGGTTTGCAGAGGAGCAGTCAGATGGTCCAGCCACCGACACAAAGGGAAACAGAGAAGAAAGACCTGAGTATAGGACTTACGTCCTGCCATAGCACTGGGCTCAGTTTAAGTGATTTGCTCACTGTAGTCCTCACCTGCTTGTTTGGACCTTGTTTATAGTTTACAGGTGTTTGTCTGCTGCAGTGGGAATTCAGCTGGGAAGTTGTGTGAAGATCACAGTATCCCAGGTTGGAAGGGAACTTGTGGATCATCCGGTCCAAAACTTTAAGCTAAAGAAAGACAGTTTAAATGAGATGGCCAAGCACTCTGTCAAGCTGAGACTTCAGACTGTCTGAATACGTTGTTGTCATCCACACAGGCTTCCTTGCCATGTACAAATTATCCCCTTCTGTGTGATTTTGCAAGCCTCAGATATATGGAAATCATAGTATTTTCACGTAAGATACCTTTTCAACTCTGTAGCTACTTTCCTGGTACCTTGCAATGTTTGGAATTAGACAAAACTACTATCAAAGTTCCACTGATTTTTCATTCTTTTTCTGGTATTTTTTATTGCTAGGCCTAAGACCTCATTAAATATGTGGTTTTCTCTCTGTGATGCCGGGTACAGGGATGTCATGAGGTGGAATCTATGGAGCACGGATGGTTTCAGCAGCTGGTTTGCTGCCTCTCAGGAGTCATAGGTTACCTGAGGAGGAGACAACCTGCAGGTGTGGTTCCTGCCTGTATCAGTTGTTGTGCTGCTGAAATCACAGTATCTGTGTTTGTGTGAAGGAGATACCCTTGAACCATGTGAGCTCTCTTGAGCCTTGCAGTTGACCTCCTTGCCTGTCTGGCTCCCTAAACCTTGGTCCTCTTCCAGCTTCAAAACTCACTCAGGCTGAGATTTCTGCCCTGCCTAAAACACTTGTTTCTGCCTGTTCACCCGCTGCAGGTGCTTTGTTCCTGGATTTCTTGGATTATTGCCCGGCCTTTGACGATTCTCTTGCCTTGGACTGACATGTGCTGTGGGGCTTCCGGGCTGCTGCTGGTGACTGGATTCCAAGCCACAGCATCTGCCTTTGGGTGGAGTAACCAAGTAGAAGGGAGGAGCGCGCTCTTTCACCTCTGGCACACTGACCTCTCTCAGATGGGCTCCTCTGTTGTGTTGCACAGGTAGGACCAGTTTGCTGTATCACCTGTATTTTGCCTTTTGCCATCCAGGATGATTATAAGGCTCTGGTGAGAGAATGTAGGGATGCAACTAGGAAAGGCATTTTATGTGGAATGCTGGAATGCCTCCTCACATCTGTTTGCTACGAGCTGTTTGAATTTATATGCTAACATTTATAAGTTAGCATGCACTTCTGCACATTTCTAGATACTGTACTTACAGCTCCCTGTGCTAAGTGCATAACTACATTCTTCAGAGAAAAGAAAGCAACAGCTGCAAGCATCCTTTTTTGGCTGAAGGATGAAACACTTAGTCTGTAGCCCAGACTCCTTTCTAGGGGCCTGGAAAGAATTCTGAGTTTTGCTTAGATTTTCAAGATCAGCAAGTTTTTCATAAGCATCACTTGTATTTGGTTTGGAACACCATTTTAATCCTGGAGTGATCCAAGCTGTTATTGTATTGCACGGTACTGTGCAATTGCTGGCCTTGATTGTGCTGAAGGGATGTTCATGATTGTTGTGGTTGTGTTTGTAACAATCACTGTGATGTTTTAATTGACGAGAAAATCCATTAATAGCATAAGGAGCTGTTTCAAATGGAACAAGAGATGCTCAATCCTAGAAGGTAGGCAAAATGAGCTATCTGTGAATCAGTTGCCTTAATCTCTGAAAGCAGATTTTAGATCTTTAAATGTTTAGAAAATATATATCTACTGCCCTTACTAAATAAAGTGAAGGGCTAAATATTTATTACTAGAAAGCAGTAAAATTTTTCTGTGCTGAAAGAACAGCTTCCAGATAAAAATAAAAATAATCATTACAGCAGAAGGAAACTGGAGACACCTTTGAAAAATGAGTAAAATGAATAAAATAGATTGGATTTGTTTGACGGTTCAGGTATTGTATAAAGACCTAGACACTACACGTAAATATCTATTTGTAGACAAAACCCTTCCAGACCTGAAACTCTGACCTACTAACTATTGACTGTGGTGCTACAGTTAGAATAGCTTGTTCTGCAACTATTGTTGTATGCAGAGGCAGCCCCTGTTACCACTTACAATTCTTGAGTTGGAAGTGCAATATCATTTCAAAATGTGCTATTTCTGTAAAGGGTTTGTAAGTCGGTAAAGGACTTAATGTCTCTCCTTGTTAGGAGCTCAATCTGGTGTTTTCTCACTGCTGAAGATTCTGTGATAAACTCTTACAAGACTGGAGGGACTGCTCTGGTCCAGCACTTTATAAATGAATACAGTAACTATTGTTTTGGTGAATATACTGCATTATTTGTCTTCCCTCCCTAACTCCCCTTGCTCTCTGATGGAAAGATAAGCAGTGTGTTTCAACAATTACATGGTGTGTTATACACGTCTGGCGTATGGGATTTATCTCCTTGGTTTTCAATAATTAACCTTATGTCTGAAGAATCATTATCTGCCCAATTAGCTTTGCTTTATATGCTCTGTGTGTTTTAGGTCTGCAGCATTGTTTCTCTAGAAAAATTACCTTTCTACCAAACTGTGATCATTTTGGCCAGCATGGGCCACACAGAGATCTACAGGTTTATTACCTTACCATGGGTTAAAAGAGAACAGATGTTGCTACTGAATACAGGGTCAGGAGGGGACGCATTTGGTTACGGAACAGGGTTCTACCTTAGCTTCTTGAGGACTCTACCAGATACTTGAATGCTATTTAGGGACCTGTAAAAGACAGAAATAAGCTACATTATTTTGGCCTGGCACCTTTTAATAATTGGAATTGCACCTTAAAGACTCTCAAGAAATTAATAAAGTTTAGTGTCTCTAATTTCTTTTAACTAAGTGCCTGTTGAGAAATCAAACTACAGGGAAGTTATCAGTATATAAAGCAATTTATTTTTCCATTTTCTTGTTTGCCATGGATGAAATTTCTTTCTAAGATGATAATGACTTTAAAAGTATCTTCTAAGACCTGTAAATACAACTTTGGGATTTTTCAGTGCTTGCAGTTTCAAGGCAGTATTGTGAAATAGTTATTACCTGACCATTATTCAGGTTTTTTAGAGAGACAGCCATTACCCAAAATATAAATGTAAATTAAAAACTGCACATTCATTTGAAAGCTGCATTATATTGTCTGAATTTCTGTATTTATTTAGATTTCTGAAACTCTACAAAAAACATGGGCTGCATATGTGCCCTACCCTAAATGCAGCATGGAAAGACACCTCTGCTGAAAAATCAATCCTTTGAGCCTTCTTTGTATCCTCCATCCTACTTCATACAAAGTAAAAATCAGAGTGAGCAGTGTAATGTGTGGGTCATCAGAAACGTACTGTTTCAAGCAAAGGGGAAAGTATGGGTTTTGAAGGCATGGAGCTCCCACTAAGTCCAGTTGGACTTGCAGAGTTGTCCATTAGATTCAGTCTATAGAACCTCAGCCTGTTTCCCCCTCCTAATTCTAAGTGAGCATAAGTGGCTTCAGGGGATAATCTCCTCAAGTAAACCTACAGTACCTGACTTAACCCAGCCAGATGCAAAGCTCTTTATCTAAGCTATTCCACCACCACTAGGTTTGAATTTGACTGGTTGTAATTAGAAGAATTACCCTGTTTATAAAAATGGTTTAGGATTCTTTCCCAATTATTTGAGGGGAATGTTCTAGATGTAGACTGTTGGTACTTGAGTGAGTAGCTTTCTGCCTAAGAATTTACTAGTCCAAGTTAGAACTAAAACAAAATTTAACTTCTAATCTTCAACAACACCTGCAGCAGAGAATAAGACCAAACAAGTTACAAGGCACCTCCAGACTTCCCTTGACCCCTGTGTGAAAAGTAAGGGGTGCTTAGATCAAAAGAGACAAGCTTATATGTGATGCAATTACCAGCTAAATGTACTACAATTCTTTGAACGCAGCAAAGAGTAAGCACATTAAATAGTGTAATCATTTGTTATCCAAAGAGAGTATCTGTGAAAACCTCCGGAAATGTGATGATGGATCCCAATACTGATGTGTGAGCCTCTTCCAAAACCTACAGCTTCCTCCCCTCCATGCAAAGAAACTGGTGATGATTACACGTTCATGTGATGTGTGAGCCTCAACAATGACATGCTTTAAAAATGTGGTTAGCTGATTCATCTTGTTTATATGCACAGTGATTGGTTGTTTTCCCAATGTACTGGAATAGTCTGTCTGCAGCTAGCAGCAGAAATGGTTGTTTAATAGAAACCACTTTTATGCGATGTTTAAGGATGGTATTTCGTCCTGCTTTAAGGTGGAAGATGCTCTTGGTTGTCAAATAAGTCAATTCTCAAACCATGAGACATCTTATTAAAGGTAATCAATGGAATTAAGACTCCAATTGAGTTAGTAAAGTTGACAGAGCTCCTTTATGCAGTGAGGCAGCTGCATAAAGCTCTGTAGTGAGGGTTCTGCCCAGTTTATGGAATTGCATGGTGAGCTCTGAGCTCTTGTGGAAGCAGAATTGTTCCTGTGCCTTTACAGTTTACATTCTGACTGTTTGCATTAAAAACAAATTAGTGGTGAAAGTGAATTAAAACAAACAAGTGTGAAGAAAATGTAAGTAGGAGGTTTTGTACTGGGTGCTGCAGTCATTCTACACAGCAAACTTGACTTAACGGTTCCTCAAACTTGACTTAACGGTTCCTCAAGGACTGATTAGTCCTCTAAAGATATTCTCAATGGTAGAACACACATATTATTACAGATTGGCTTGAGATTCAGCCCAGCTAGTAGAACTTATTTCCCCAAAATATGGATATTTTCTTTCTTTTTAACAAATAATATCTACAGGGCATCCTTTTCCAAAACTGCTATGTTGATGAAAAAGACAAAACAGATCTCTGACCACAGAAAAGAACTGCAGTACTCAAGAGAACAGGAGCTTCCATATTCAGCATTAAATTTCTACCAAAGGCTGACACAATAGGAATGGGTTTCCCTATTCACAGGAAATTGTAGGTTGCTGCGTCAGCAGCAAATAAGTGATGCCATGTTTACATGGCTTGTGGAGTCCTCAGCCCTTGGCACTGCAGAAGGGAGAGTAATAGCTTATTAAATTCTGATGAAATATGGAAATGTAGCAAAATTCATTAATGTCACCATAGAAATGAGGTGAGGACAAAGCAAATATCCTAGCCATAGAATCACAGATCTTGACCTGAAATTGGTCTCAGACATGAGATCTGCTTTACTATGTAATCCAGCACATACCCTCCTGCTTTTCTGGTAAGTCACTGAGAGGGAAGTTATTTTGTGCCACTTCTAAAGAGAAAGTTGCTGAATGAGTAGGCATATAGCTTGGGAAAGAGTGGAAAACTCAGTGTCAATGAAGCTATTTGATTGGACCTCCATCTCATGTTTTCAACTTCCCATCCTTGCTCTCTGCTCGGTCTCCTTTTTTCCTTCATTTTGCCTGAGCATTACTTCTTAGTACCATTAATTTTCTTTGCCCTAAATACATTACTTCTATGAATGGTTGAATAATTATGTTCTACTCCCAGTGGTAGCCTAAACAAAGGCAAAATGTAGCAGTATCTTTTTCTCTTCCCTTGTTATTTTCCTCTTTCTGCTGGAATCTTTCGAAACGACATATGTTCATCCCTAAAGGGAATGTTTCTCAAAAAAGGTAATATAGATAATTAATCAAGATGAACTAGAACAGCATGATACAAGTGGGGAAGAATGTAGTGTACTGGAATGCAGGAAAGGCAGTGACGTGGTGACATTATTCATACAGACAGACCCTAGTGAGACAGAAGTTTAAAAAGCTGACTTTAGCCCTAGGCGTGTTTCACTTTGCAGTTCAGTACAGATTTCCAGTGATTTTGTTGTTGTTGCTGAATAACAACAAAAATAGCCGTTAGAAACTTGGGATACAAAAACATTCTCCTTTTTTTCCCTCTCTGAATGCCTTGTGATGCCTCACCTGGAATAGGATCAGTCAGACTGTACCTACCTATTCATCTCTGTTGCAGTTGAGGCTTATTTGAGCACTGATGGGCTCCTGCAAGGGTAGCCATACGTGTGTAGTGAGTTGTTTTCATTCCTTCAGATACCTAGATTCTGACATCACCTTTAGTTTGGCAGTGCTGTACTGTTGTCCTCTCAGACCCTTGGTTCTAGCGATACGTTTTCAGATTCCTCTGTTAGGTCTCTGTAACTGCAGTCTAGTATTCCCCCAGAGGAGAGTCTTTGCTTGTGACAAATGTGGTAAGATACAGTGGGAAAAGCACTGCATTCCTGTTACCCATTGCTCAGCCCTACATGAATGTAACTGTAGGTGGCTGCCGGGCAACTTGTCTCTTGTTCTGTTCATTTTTCATACCTATTTCTCTACTGAATAAATGATGACAGATCTCTGAACTCCCTTATAGTGTTTATTCCCCTTCTCACATCCTCAGGGTCTCTTCTGAAGACAAAGTTAAGACAGGACATGCTTGCAAGTTTAAGCCCTTTCAGGAAGCTCCATGTTTGAATTCTCCTGCTGCTGTTGTCACTAGCATACTTTCACTTTCTTTGACCTCTCAGTTCTGCTAAGAAAGTTGGAAGATTTGCCCTTCCTACTTTTAAGGACTTCCCCATTTCTACACTGTATTTTTTGAGTATTGAGGAGGAAGGAGAGAACTGGACAACAACACAGGTTCTGTGTGCCCTCTTCAACCCTCAAGAGGATCCGAGAGCCCAGGAAGACAGCTGTGTTATTTCTGTGGAGATTTGTTTTTTATTTGATCAGGTTAATGTCAGCTAGGAAGAGCTGTTTGAGAAGTAAAACAAAAGTTAAACTGAGCTTTTATGTGAGCTTTATTTTTTTCCTTGAGGATATATTTTCTTTCATATTATGAAGCACTGACAGTGCTGTCAACTATAAAAGATTAGATCTTGTGGTGTGATGTGCCAGGGTTTATGGGATCAGGCAGGGCATGGTGAGGATTTTTCTGGTCACATTTTATCTTCACAAATTCATAGCATTGGCTTTCTCTGCTTGGCTTGAGCAATGGGGGCTCACAGCTTCCACTGTGTTTTCTCTAGCAACAGAACAGCCTACTCTTTCAGTGTTCTTCTCCCATTTCCCAGCTCACAAATTCAGGTGAAAGAAACATTCTTGAAAGCATTTACAACCTCTTGTGGTTGTCTTTACTGGAATTCAACCACAAGGATTTGACAACTTTGGTTTTGCTCAGTAATGGAAGAATAAAATGAATTACAGATTCAATGAGACAGCATTTCTCTGCTTTGAAATAACACAGCTGAAGGAACTACCCTAGGCACAGAAGGCTGCATGTCCTGATAGATCTTCTGTGGATTTGAAAACTCAAACAGTTAAAAAATGATATACAGGGACTTTGGGGTTCTGGGCAGAGCAGCTTTAATGGCGTGTCTGTAGGCTGGTGGCAGCATACTATGGATCACGGCATGATGATATTCCTAACCACAATTCTGTCCATCCTTGTTTTAATGACAACACAAAAATAATAGTTAGGGAAGAAGAAAGGGTAAGAACACACAAAATGTTCCTAGTGAGAAAAGGGGCTGCAACAGCTTGGTATTTTCGGTAAACTTCTAGGGTTGTGGAGGCACTTGATGTGCTGGCAAGAGAGAAGCAGATTCACCCTTTTTGTATGAAGAAGGTGCTGGAGGTTACTGGCTTTGGTTATCTTCATGACTCAGGGATTTCTGCTTCCAGGTCAACTGGAACCAAATCTAGATGCCCTTGGGGACCAAGGAGATCCTTCCTGGCCCAGTCCAACACAGCCAGCCTCTTGCTATTCCCACCTATAAGTTCACCTAGTAGTGATGCTGAGCAGTTTTCCCCAGCAGGCACCCACATATAGACATACACATTGTTTGGCCACGTGAATCATCACAGATGTCAATGTTTTTACCAAAGTGAAAACAAGCAGCACTGGTGTGACCATAAATCACACAGACAACACAAACCTGTTCCTCCTTGTTTGCTTTTTGAGGTTTGAACAGATATGCACACTGAAATGTTGTGAGTCTCCAATAGCTGGTGTTTCATGCTTTGTCTAGAAACTGGCATCCTCCAGTTGATGAGCCCACAGTCACTTCTGGAGACTGAGTGAAGGAAGCAAAATGAGACTAAAAGTATGTTGTCTTAATCTACAATGATGATCACGGACAAGATGTCTGTCCTTTGTTTATCACGTTTCTTTGAAATGTAAGCAGTTGCTTCATATGGGTCTACAAGGTTAGAAAATGGCTGTGTGAACTGTATGGCATCCTTGTCTGTAAAATGATGATCCTCATCATTTACAAGTGGTTTACAAACATTTGCTAGTAACACTTTGCAATCCCTCTCTGAGATGCTCTCCTCTGTGTTTGGTGGAATGGGAGCAGGTGAGAGAATATGAAAGACTGGAGAAAAACAGAGAGTGAGCTTGTGAGATCCTGTACATCCCTGTTCTATCTTTCTAAGAAAATGACCTTCACAGTGTTCTTCAATCTGTATTCATTTTACTTGTATCCTTAATGTTTCACCCAACACACTGTGAGACCATGAAAATGAAATTTACGCTACACAGGGAAAGTAGTAATTGAGTTACACAAGGTGCATCTCAATCTGTAAATACTATGCTAACATATGCGTTACAAGAAATGAAATCAGTGCCTGTCATTCTTTCTGTCTGCATGTTTTATGAGTATATGCTAGACATTAATGTCAGTTTACAGGAATGCACTGCTGAGAAAGCAGTGATTTACACTGGTGTGCAAATCGCTCATGTATCTGAAGGAGAGAGCTCTTGAAATCATAGAATCATAGAATCCTTAGGAATCAAAGGGTCCTCAAAAGATCATCTAGTCCAATCCCCCTGCCACAGCTGGATCACCTAGACCAAGTCACACAGGAACAGATCCAGGAGGGTCTTGAAGTTCTCCAGAGAAGGAGACTCCACAACCCCCCTGGGCAGCCTGTTCCAATGCTTTGTTAACCTCACTGGGAAGAAGTTCCTGCTGATATTGATACGGAGCCTCCTCTGTTCCAGCTGGCACCCATTGCCCCTTGTCCTATCACCAGATGCCTCTGAGAAGAGGCTGGCTCCGTCCTCACACCCCTCACATATTTATAGACATGAATAAGGTCTCCCCAATGGCTTGAGTGCAACTGATGATCTTAGATCCATTTGTTATAGAGAAAATTTAAGTATCAAATTTTAATTCCAAGCGTAAAACTTTTTAAATGATGTGATTTTTGAGGCCTGAGACTAGAACACAAAGCAAGGTAAGAATGTCATGGAGATGAGGCACGCAGCTCACCACTTCCCAGATTAACCATTAAAGTCCAGCTGTGTTTTCAGCACGCCTGACAGTGGTAAACAGTGTTATTTGATGGATGTCTGAAAGTTATAACTATGCCGATATCATGTAAAGCTTGAAAACAAAATAACTCCAGTAGAATCATCTTAACAGGAAGACTCTTGCAATGGCAGAGTGAAGTGAGGCACACACATACCACACTACTGCTTAGTGAAGGACTGAGTTCAGCCTCACCTTATGGGACATGGGAGTTCTCTTTATTTCTCCCAAGTTGCTCTGTATTCAGAACTAAAACTCTTAGCTTGGTTCTGGAGAGGAATATCCTAAGAATTTCCTTTTCACAGGCAGGAAGAAGGTGGTTCCTACATGCAGTAAGAATTACTTAATGATGTGTGCAGCAAGGGAGAGGGACAGTGTTCTCCTTTAACTAACAGCAAACAACAAATGTCTTGTAGACAGATGTGATGAGAGATGAGTGAACCCTTAGCAGAGCTTTATGGGTAAACGGAGGAAGGTCCAGAAGTCCAAAGGTTGAAGGATGGTTCAGAAGAGTAGAAGATGGAGATGGGCTCTTTACAATACCGCATGGCAAGAAGATATAGCTGGCATAAACTGAAAGAAGAGACTCAGAGCAGGAATAAAATAAAAAGGAATAATAACAAGAAGAATGGAGGCTGGAAAAGCAAAAATAAAATGAAAAGGTGTGCTTGGCATGAGAACTGCTAAGCGTTAGAGCAGATTGCTTAGAAAAATGGTGGAATCTCTGTCCTTGGAGTTTTTCAAGACCTGACTTGACAAAGCTCTGAGGAACTCCATATATGACCATACTTTGAGCAGTGCGGGGGGTGGGGGGTGAGACTAGAGATCTCATAAGGTCCCTCCACCCCTTAATTGTCCTATGATACTGCTCTCTGCTGGGACATCCTAACAGGCTACTAAAGGCAGACAAAGCACTTACTTGTCTGAAAAGCTGGTCTGCTGTTGACTAGAGAGTTTCTTGCCACCTGGGTCTTGTGATGACAGTAATGTTAAGAACAAATATAATGAGGGAAAAGGAAATATCACCTAGTTTTTATGATCCTATGGATGATCTTTAACCAAAAGAGGGCATGAGTTAAGCAGTAGAATAACAGGAAGTTATGCCAGAGAGCAGTTTCTTCAGATATCACCATATATCCTGCAGGCATTCTCACACAGTTTGGGAATCAAAAGCACAAATATGGAAGGAGGCAAATATCTATAAGGAAATCTAGGAGGAAATATTTGTGAGGTTCTTTCTTGCTTTTTGCTGAGCAGCTTTGAACATTTCACTATTTTCAGAATGCTTGATTATTTCTGGATATCAGGTGGGACACTGAGACTTGATGGCTTATTGAGTAATAGTTTCATTTCTTTAGTGGCAGTACTTTTAGCATTTTGTTTAGTGATAGATTATAAACCTAGACATTTTCCACATCTGAATGTGTCTGAGTTCAAGCAGGGTCTCTGGTACATGGGGTTTTTTGTGAGGAAACTAGTGCTGTTTTCTAATAGTTGCATTAGAATATATAGTTGTATGTTATGGAACATGTGCTCAATGAAGGCATAGAGTTGTTATGTGAAAACAAGAGCATGAACCAACTTGACATATGTGTTCTTATAAGGGTTTTCTTTCATTTTTGGATCATATTTCTGCCTTAGCCATCCTTACATGTTGTTAAACAAGCTCGAGAAAAAGGACTGACCTTGAGATTGTGCCCTGGGAATCTTTCACATTATTGTGAGGTGGAAGTGTCATAAGGAAAGAAAAATCCCTGTTCTCATGAACCACATTTTTTTAAGCACAACTTTGAAGACTCCAGAGGTTCAGATTAGCATCCAGCAGGAACATTTGCGGGTTTCAATATCAGACTTCCCCAAAATGGTGACCCATTTCACTACAAATTGGTCTCGGTACTCAGCTGGTTGTGGGTTAGTTAAAATCACCTCTCTCTTCTAAGACTCCAGCTTCAAAAATCCCTTCAGAAGTTTTCACACTGAATACATTTGCGACTGTCAGTTCACAGGAACCTATCATGGTTTTTCAGGAACAAAAACCATGTGAACTAAGTATCGATAGGGTTTTATGGCTCACTGAAGCCCAGAGCTATGTGAAACTGGCTTTAATTTCTAAAAATCAATAATACTTTTAAGAACTGTGTGCCTCTGAATGTCTCCTTACCCTAGTGGAAAAGCACATGCACTCGATACTAAAGGTGAGAATAGCTTTTCGTTCAGTTTTAGGCTGAAGTAGTGTTTCTGAATATATCTCTGATAAAAAGCTCAGTCCTTGGTTTTAATAGCAGCAGTTGTGTAACACGTTGCAGCATTTAATTCCGCTGCAGTGGAAAAGACCTGGATTTGCAGAGGGGTATTAGGATTTCAAGACTTTCTGGAGTTGAGTCACTTCCTGATGGCTTAGCAATGCCATGAAATTTGTTTGGTTTAAGTACTGGAGTCCACTGTGTGCCACAAATTGTTATGCAATGCTGTGTGTCACAGCAGAATTTCCTTCCCACTGTAGGTGTTTTGTGTCAGCCAGAGAGAAGGAATAGCAATCAATCCCCGAGTTTGTGTTACCCTGTTCAGACTACTGTGGAAAGCTACAAAATGTCCTTGGTAATTCACTTGAATGAAAACTTTTCATAGCTTTCCAGACATTGCAAGCTTATCATACAAACCCAGTAAAAGAAAATAAATCAATGTAACTAATGTTTTATGAGCCTTTCAATGAAAAATAAAGCAAGATACATATACATACTATATATATATATATAGTCATATATATGTATATATATACTATATATATATACACATATATATACTATATAGTCATATATATGTATATACAGACACCTAGGTATATATTTCTCCCTCTCTAAATGTCACTTTCCAGAGGTCTATGTTTGCACTCTTTGTCCCTTAGCTAAAGAAATTGGGCAGGCTTCTCGATGTGGTTCCTTTCTTAGATTCTCACAACAATGAGAGTTCACACGTCTGTGGATTGTGCCTTGCCTTGTCCTTGGCTATCTCCAGAGTAGCTTTCAGCTCTTGGTTATACTTCTATGAAACCATCCTTCTTGCTTTGATACCAAAACAAGGCTCTCAGTTTGCTGTGCTGTCAGTATTCACTTGTTAGCCTGCCAAAAGCTTTAACACTTGTAATTCATTTACTGCTGATTCCTCATTGCTGGAGGTGGAAGTTCACATAAGTCTACTGTACAATTGAGTTGTGTCTCTAGACACTGCAGAGGATCTTTGTCTGCATCACATATATTTAGTAGTGAGAATAAGAATGATGCCAATAGCAAAACCTGATGATACAACCTGGAGCATCACTCTTCTAAGGTATTGCAGTCTTTTAAAGTTATGTTTCAAATCTTCATCCTATCTGAGATGAAGTAATTAAAGAAACCATGGAAAAAAATTAAGCATATACCTATCTTCCAGTCCCTAAAAGGGATCTATAAGGTGGCTGGGGAAGACTATTCATAACAGTAGGGAACAACCGAGTGAGGGGTCATGGTCTTAAGCTGGAAAAGGGTAGATTTAGGCTGGACGTGAGGAAAAAGTTCTTGAATCTGATAAACTGGGGGTGGGCTCTGTCTCAAAGCTGCTTAGCAAACGTGGCACAGCAGTTTGTTGAACCCTAAAAAACAGCAGCAAGTTGGATAATGTGTGTCAGACAGCCAAGTTTCTGCTATTCAGTTCCTTCAAATGAAAGCAGTCCTGAGATGCTGTAAGTGCATCTGAATGAAACCAAAGAGCATGATACATGGATATGCTTAGTGCTTTGTTTATCAATGAAAGGTTCCAGAAGCTGTGAGATCCATAGTGTATTTTATCTGAAGTTGCTCACAAAAAGAGGCCTTTGTTTCTGTGGGTATTTAATCCTGGTAAGCTGATTATGGAATCCTTTTCTGACTTTTCCAGTTAGCTAAATCTTACCATTATCAGAACTTCTTGGAACCGTAACAAAATTTATGTTGGCAGATCCTGCCATTCATGAGGAAAAAGGATTTCACTTTTGTATCCTAATTTTTTAAATCAATATATATTATCAGCTGTGAGGGTGCTGAGGCACTGGAACAGGTTGCTCAGGGAGACTGTGGATGCCCTCTCCCTGGAAGTGTTCAAGGCCAGGCTGGATGGTGCTCTAAGCACCCTGGTCTGGTGAGAGGTGTCCCTGCCCATGTCAGGAGGGATGCAACTTGGCGATGTCTGAAGTCCGTTCCAACCCAAACCACCACAGCTCTGTGGTTCTATTATATGTCATTGACACCTTTTATTTGTAGTACTGTTACAGTAAGAGAAATCACTGAGACAATGATTGAACTGGAAACACTAAGTACAACCAGGTACCTAGTGTTGTGTTGAAAAAGCAACATCTATGTCTTATCCTGACTCTTATGGAATCCCCCTCTGTCTACAGAAAGTCTGGCAGATGTTAGATTGCAATTTCAGTTGCTGCAATCAGTGACCTGCATAATTAACTGAAAGTACAGAGCTACTCAGTTCATGTGCTAAAGTGAGACTATTTCAACTAAATCTATGAATTCATCAGTTCCTTTTACAAATTCAGAAGCAAACATCACAGTACTATTTTGTAAGGTTTAGATTTTATAATGTTTCTAAACAGCTCCTATGCATTTTGTTTTGACAGCAAGTTAACGAACAAACACAAAATGCACTTAAACCTTTTTCCTTAAAGTTAAAAGTACCATTTCCTCAATGCTCTTACATGACAATTCAGCCACAATAAGTCATTTTCTTCCTGGAAGAGATCAATTATCTTGACTTCAACCTGTGTTCTTGCTTTTTGTGCCTGGTGAAACTAAGGTTTGAGTAACGTAGGCATCATCCACAACACTTGTCATTACTGCTCCTGGTTAAACAAATGAGATGAATTTATGACCATTTACTAACTACTTCTGTCTTCAGCAATTTCAATTCATCTTGACTCAAGGGAGGTATTGTATCCTGAGGAAAATTCTGCCAGAAAGTCTTGGCATAATTAAAGGGCATCATCAAAATCACTTGTGATTAATAAACCAGTCTATACAGTGTACCTTGCAGCATGCTACAGCAAAGCAAGAGGTGATTGCTCAGAGGGTGCATCTTTTTATTAAGGCAGGGTGGTGATACTGAGCTGAGATGTCAAAATGTTGAGAGTAATAAAATGCAGGTCACTGTTGCAGATAAATGTGACAACTGCATTGGCTCCCATACATGATAGGAGAGGAAGAAATTGCCTCAGGTTGTGCCAGCAGATCTTTAAATTAGGCATTAGGAAAGATTTCATCACCAAAATGGCTATCAAACATTGGAACAGGTTGCCAGGGACATGCTGAGTGGCATGATCTAGATGTCAGATGTTTAGGTTTACTTGGTTGGTTTTAGGTTGGACTGGATGATCTTTAAGGTCTTTTCCAGCCTCATCATTACTGTGATACTGTGATATTTAAGAGACATGTAGGTGTGGTGCTTAGGGACATGGATTAGTGGTAGATATGGCAGTGTTAGGCTAAGGGTTGGACTTGATGACGTCTTTTCCTACCTACACTATTCTATGATTCTATGCATAGTTAAACACACGGTGGGTACCAAGTCAGTGCCCCATTATGCAATAATAACAAAAAAAATTAAAGTAACCTCTTTGGCTGCTCTCCTGGATCTTTTTCTCTTCCAGTTCAATTTTTCTGTAAACTCAGGATGTTTTATTTTAGCAATATTAGTAGTAAATTTTTCCCATAAAATTTTACCCATTCAGCACTAAAAGCAACCCCCTGTCAGTTTCCTTTCTTGTTCTTCCCCCATCCTGGACCCTGTTTTTACTTAAACACCACCTACCACTTGAGTAAGAAAGACTGTTGTATCTTAGATAGGATCATTGGCTTTTGATAGTAGGGTGTACCCAAGACATAGAGGATGTTTGTTTAAACATCCCTGCAAATTAATTGATTGCTTTGCTTCATTCATCGAGCACTGTGGTCAAATGTTTGGTTACTAAGGAAACCCACTGTGAGGAAGGAAACATTAAATCATAACGTAAATATTGCCATGAGTGGGAAAAGCTCCTTTCTAATTCTGTGGCTAAACTGATGGAATAGGGACAGTTATGTATTGTTTCACACTGCAATTCCACATTAGAATAAGGTAGCCATGCTATTTTTCCTCCATACTGTAAAATGTGTGACTTTAAGTAAAATGGAATCATTTCCTTCCTTCGCTAAACATATTGCTAATCAGCATGAGAAAGGGTGACGGAATCAAGCAGAAATCTATAGAGCCCATGAGATGATTAAGTTATTTTTCATCTTGGAAAGAGACAGACTCCATTCAAGTGAGACAATTTTCAACTCTATCTGTTATTTGTAGCGGTTCTTTCCACAACAGGATGATTTGGAAGAAAATTACGTTAGAAAAAATATTATGGGGAGTTAGTACACAATCTGGTGAAGTAACTCCCAATAAAATAAACACAACCCTGTGAGCAGGAAAAGAAATTAAAAGAGGAGTGACTTAAAAATGGAAACGAAATGTTAATTTTAAGCAGCCACTTACTACTGCAAGTAAAATTACTAACCCATTCTACTAGGGGAAATAAAGTCATTTAAGAGACAGGATAATTTTGGCCCATATTAATAGTGCCACGAGGTCAGGAACCATTCCCTCCTCTAATACAGGGATATTCTTGCAATATGTAACACACTTGCCTTTTTAATTACTTAGCTGTTAAAAAAATAAATTACACTTGTATTCCCACTGGATGACTAACAAATTATGATTTATGATTTGCTTCATTAGAACCGGGTACATGTGACCTTGATAGACTTCTTGCAGCTTCTCGAATCCACTAGTGGCAGAGGAAGGAGTTAATGACTGTGCCTTGCTGTGAGAATTCTCCGTAGTCCCCCAGAACATTGCAACAGGCAGATGATGGGTTTTTTTACCTGTTACAGATGGTTTTTTGCTTTCAAACCTATGCTTTGCACCGGCCAACTGCAGGAAAAGGTATTATGAAAATAGGTCAGATATGTTTTCAAAACTCAACCCATAGCTTCCTTGTGAGAAAATAAACCACAGAGCATTCTTCTCAAAGAAGAATTCTTCTCAACCGCCTGGGGGTGGTTCTGAAGGCTACACATTGGCAGAATGAACTCCCATATGTTTGAAGATGATTTATAGTTTAGGGCTCCCCCCAGCTTGAGTAGCCCTTTCCTATTGACACACACACAGAAAAAAGACTGTCATGCCCTCCTGTTACAGGACTGTGAATACCCAGTACTGCCTCAGCCTGAAGCTGCACCATGGGAGGGTTAGGTTGGATAGTAGGAAGCACTTCCTCGTGGAAAGTGTGATTAGACACTGCAGAGGACTGCCCAGGGCAGTGGTAGAGTCATCATCCCTTTAAGGTGTTTAAGGACAGACTAGATAGCAGAATCATAGAATCACAGAATGTTAGGGATTGAAAGGAATCTCAAAGGATCATCCAGTTCAACCCCCCTGCCAGAACAGTATCCCCTAGATCAAGACACACAGGATCATGTTCTCTCCAGAGAGGGAGACTCCTCAGCCTTCCTGGGCAGCCTATGCATTGCTCTGTCACTCTCACCCTGAAGAAGTTTCTTTATGGAAGAAATAATAACCACAAAATAATAACCACAATGTTATCTGGTCTTGAGTGTTTTGCCTCTTGGATTTTTTTGTGTTTTTTTTGTTGATGTAGTTTATTTTTTCCTGACTTCATCATAAACAAGTACATTTTTTAAATACAGCATCTTATATTTCTGTCTTCTGACGCTCCATGTGACATATTCAAGGTCAGGCTTGATGGGGCTCTGAGTGACTTGGTCTAGTTAAAAATGTCCCAGCTCACTGCAGGGGGTTTGGACTAGATGAGCTTTAACGGTTCCCTCTAGCCCAACACAATCTGTTTCTGTGATTCTATGATAGCAAAAAGATTTAACAAAGGCACAATCAACGGACTACTACTCAGTACTGCTCTTCCAGACAGGTGGAGAGGAAGCTGCATTCTGTAGCTTGAGGGGAATGAAGAGAGACTTCAAGGTCTTGGTGAAAGAGTCTGAGGCTCAAATTATTTTCTCTTCTTCTATTTTCAGGTGAGGACATGGGTGGGATGGAAGGATTCAGTCCATAAATGCCTGGCTATGAGATTGATGCTACAGGCAGGGCTTTGGCTTCTTTGATAATGGCTGGTTTTATAAGACGCCAGATCTGGCAGTGAAGAATGGGAAAGGTTGATCTCAGAATGACAAAAGCGTTCTGGGACAGGAATTAGCAGGGCACATTCAGAGGGCTTTAAACTAGACTGGAAGGGGGTGGGG
>VZRI01004674.1:89459-102257 GCA_013397515.1 Upupa epops
GGGGGTGGGGGGGTGGTGGTGGGAGCAGGGAGTTGCTGTTCCTGGAGGCGTTCAAAAAACCTGTAGATGTGGCCCTAGGGAACAGGGTTTAGTGGGCAGAGAGGGGTTGGGCTGGCGGTTGGGTCTGATGATCTTGGAGGTCTCTTCCAACCTTAATGATACTATGAATCTATGGTAAGTTGGTTTTCACAAGCAGACTCTTACATTGGGATTTGTTTTGAAGTAAGCGAAACTAAGTTCAGTTTTGCACAAGCTCTCCTGTTGTCTGAACTCCTGTGTTGACAAACATTGTGGGGTTCAGCTACACTGTTACAGAAACTTGTGCAACTTAACTGTGTGAAATTTACTGCCTTGGTTCAAGCTGCTTTTCCAGTAGTTAAAAGATCTCCTGTGAGCCCTACATCATTTCCCTTCATCCTGCGCAAGTATCTTGGGTATCCTTGGGTGGCATCGTGGTGCTGGCACCTGGATTCTGTTCCCAGCCAAGGGAGCAAGGAGAGACATTAATCTCATCCAAAAGTAGACATAGCCACCACTATTTAATTTCATGTCTCTCACCTCTCAATAGATCTTGTGTAATATTGCCAGTCTGTGTGGATTTTGGACTTGGCAGGGAGTGTCTGTGTGCCTGAGCAGCTGTACTGATGCCCTTATAGCTGGTCAGTTCAGTATCTCTGCAGGTAACTTTGACTGTATTTGGCTATTTCCATCGACTACAAGGGGTAGATTAGGCAGCGAGGGGGCCTATAGACACATAAATCAGGTACCTTTAATTAAGGTAAAACTATATCCAGGCCATTTTATCTGTGGAAAGACCAGAACCTGGACCATAGTTTCTAATACATAAAGCTTCATAGAAAACTTGACCTTGGATTCAGACTCATGTCTTGGAAAATCTGATCACTTGTGAGAAAATGCATAATGGTCTTAAAAGTGTGGGTTTATCCTTCTTATGAAAGTTATTTCTGCATTCTGGAGTTTCATACACTCATTTCTAGCACTTCTTTCTGAAAAGGATATATAAATTCTCTGCTTCTGGTTTGTTTTCCAGCAGAAGTCAGGCTGCATGGGTAGAATAATTATGAAAGGTGAGCTATATAGTGGAAAAAAACAGCTTGGGGAAACAGTATTCATATAGCCTTTTTGTTTTCTGCCTAAAAGTTTTGCAGACAATGTATGAAAGCTGAAGCCTTAGATAGGAGCTCCACTGAGCCCTGGGCTCTCTTATGGGCAATAGAATGACTTCACACATTTTGATATGTACCAAGAGAGAAAGTGCACTGCATCACAGTCAAACATGGTTAAGTAGTTAGTGTGACTGTAATGAGTCAGAGCGAGGGCTAAATCAGTTTGGGTTGGTGCCTGCAGTTCAAGCACAACAACCAGCTCTCACTGAGAATTCAGCAGGCAATGAAGCAACTTCACTAAAAAGAAAAGAATTTATCGAGCTCATCACCAAGAAGAAAAGGAAAAAAAAAATCCCCAAATAAGTAAAAGAATCAAAAAGGTAAAACACAAACTGTATCACAATGCCTTTACACACACTCTGAGAGAAATGGGAGACAGCTAACACATCGGGTTTTAGCTTCAGATGAGAGCCTTGGAAAAAGAGTGTACACTAGCTCTAACCAGAGGAGGAATTCAGCCATCCTCTCCAGCCATGGAACTCAGCAGGGCTACTGAGGGACCTCTTACATTGTGATTCTTGTGGAAAAGTCTCTTTTCTGGTCCTCTTGCAGATGTCAGCCCCCTCTGACATGTCAGGCTTGCTTTTCTTGTCTCTGGACTTTTTCATAGTGGGACTAGGGCCAGCAGATACACTGTGATCTGCAGTCTGTAACAGCATCTCAGATAGGAATACAACAGTCTCTTTCTGTTTGCCAAAGGTTTAGATCAGTACTTATGATCTCTCTCTCTCTGAAATCAGAGGCTTCTCCCAGTCTCTTAGTGGCAAAGTATACAGGATCTGCTGCCACCAGCACCTTTGCCTCCACCAAAGGCAACACGGTGCTGGTAACGTTGGGCAACTCCTGTTGCGGTAAACAGGCTGGCTTCAGTGCCTGCTCCCCTTGCCTCTTTTTCTTCACCTAAGGATCTAAGGGAGGAAGAGGGTCAATAGCCTGCCATATCTTCAAAGGTGATCCAGAGGAGAGAAGAGTGTGTGGGAGTGGTGGCTTCTTTCTTCTACCCATGCCAAGAATTGGGCCCTCAGGGCTGGACCCCGTAGCAGCGATGCAGTGACTCAGGCCAGGCTCTTTCCAGGGAGGGGAGGTCTGCAGTTCCATCGCTCTGGTAGAGCAGCTAGGCCAGGCCCTTGCCCCCACCAAAGGGGGCTGCAGAAACAATGTGTGGGCAGCTGCTCCTCTCTTCAGCCCAGCAGAAGTCTTTGCCTTACAAAAAACAATAGAAGAATGACGAAAACAGGAAGTCCACTCCCTTTTATAAACTCTGTCCACCAATCCCCTGTAGGGTGATTGAGAGTTGCTCAAGGCATCATCCAGCCTGGCCTTGAACACCTTCAGAGAAGGAGCAGCCACAGCCTCCCAGGCAATTGATTCCACAGTCTCTCCACCCTTGGACTGAAGATCTAGTCTAAACCTAATGTCCTGTTTAAAATCATTTCCCCTTGTGAAAAGTTCCTCTGCAGCCTTCCCATAGATGACCTTCAGGTAATGGAAGGCAGCTATCACATCCCCCCAGAATCTTCTCTTCCCTAGGCTGAACAACTCCATCTCCCTCAGCCTATCATAGCAAAGGTGCTCCAGCCCTTGGAGCTTCTCTCCAGCCTCCTATGGACCTGCTCCAAGAGTTCGATGTCCTTCTTATTTTGGGGACACCAGAACTGGATGCAGTATTCTAGGTGGGGTCTCACAAGAGCAGAGTAAAGGGGGAGAATTCCCTCTTTTGCATATGGCATTGCATGCTGCTCTTAGGTTTTGCTATTCATAATGCGGCTTTGTTCATGCTAAAAGGAAACCATGGGCTTGTAAAGATTTTAGAAGAAATACACTGCTTGGGTTTGGAGAAATTGTAAATGATTTCATTCTCAGAAGTGTTCTGTATTGTATAAACATTTTGTAGTAGGTTTTTTGCTGGTTTACTACAGTTATTATTCATAAAACTCACTCTCCAGCAGCATTGGATTGAAGTATTCTGTTTCTGTGAAGAACTGTCTATTCTTATAGCTGTTAGCTATTACAGCAGCTGAACATAGATTCACTACAGTTTTCATAACCAATTATTGATGAATATTTTATTCTTTGGCCATATTAGTTTGCCAAATGAATCTGCTGTGAAGTTAATTACTGCACCAGTTTTTTTTGAGGTGAAACTATAAGGTGAAAGGAGACAGACTGCTTTTGCAGCGAAGTTCATCTGTAGAGTCTGTTTTGTCATTACAGGATAATGCCAACAGCATACTCCAGTGAGCAAGCAAAGCAGTTTGCTGCCTTGTCCTATCGTTAGGGTGACTGATTGAGCACTTGTAGGGCAAAGTCCTGCTGCATTGTAATTCAGGCAGCATTCTGCTGCACTGGTAGACTTCCATATTTGAAATAAAAAGCTTTTTTCATGTTTATATTTTGGCCTACTCAGGTCCTAATTCTCATTCCCAGGCATCCAGCCACTCTGGGCTGCAGTGGCTTTCCGCAGGAATAATTCAATGGGAGACTCTTTTGTTCCCTGCAGCACTCCAGGGATTACAGACACTGTCAGCTGCCACTTTTTTGGAACCTTGAAAGCTGCTCGTGATGCTTTCAAATGTCTTTTCACTAAAACCCATTTCAGTACAATTTAAAACGTATATTTCTGCCATTACAATTGACAGAGGTTTTTAAATTTCAGACTGAAAGAACATCAATTTATCACTTAGCTTTTGGTGCAGCTTTTGTAAAGGCTGAGCACTGCCTGTCTTTTTAGGAGAGGGACACTTGCAAGGCTTTGGGGACAAAATTTGTAGCTATGGTGTTGAAGTGGAACCTACAAATGTTTGCTAAGAGTCCCTCTGTCAGGGTACCTTAGCCAGAGCAATCGGCTGCATTTGGACAGGCTTAGAAGGAAGAAAAGGTTTCCTGGTCAATAGTTGGACTCCTGAAAGCTTATTACAGGCTATGTAGACTGGTCTCTGTTTCAATTCACTTAGCCTAAAAAAGTCATTATAACTGAAGTCTGCATACCAAGAGGTCAGCTGTCTAGACATAAGCAAAAGCTTTCTGACACCATGTGTAACACTCCTTCTTTCATTTCTTGAAGTTTCAAAAATTGAATAACCTTTTACTCTTGATGACAGTTCCACACCTTCCTGCATTAAATGCTGAACAGTACCAAGTAACCTCTGTTACCATATACCCACTCCTTTTTTGCAGTCAAGCAGAATTTTTCTCAGAGACACAGATACTCAGTTGACAGTATCCAAAATATTATCTCCATTTTCCTCTTACATAAAGTTCTTTATTATGGAAAGAGATGAGTTTTTAGTCTTAAAAGGTGGTTTGTTATGAAGGAACTGTTGAAAATGAAGCTGCCAATTAACAGCGGTGCAATAAAATGGCACTTCTCCATTGTGTAGCAGTTCTTTAGAGCAAGAAAATGGGGACGCGTGGAGTACATATGACTATCAGAGAATTGCATGTTTCAGTAGCAAAAGGTGGTGTAATGAAGTTTAGCTCTTGACCACACTTTTACTAAGTACATGTGAGGAAGCGTTTGAGGTCTTTCTGCTGTCAAAGACCAAACAGAAAAGTTTTGAGAAGCAATGCAGGTAAATCTTTCTGAAATTTCTCTTCTTCATCCTGGATTATGAAAAAGAGCAGGAAAAGTGGCCCTAGTTGTGTTGCTGTCTTCTGCTTAGAGCAGAAAATCAAGGCTGAAGTGTTCAAAAGCTGAATTGTCAAGATGTAATGGCAGAATTTGAATGCACTTAGCCAGAGTTCCTCTCAGGCACGCGGCGTGCGTCCCCATTGGTTTGAAGTCAGAAAGCTTATGTTGCTAAAAAAATGATATGCAAGCTCAATCAGCTCTTTAGATTTTGAATAGCCAACAGACCAGCTTCCAGTGATTTCAGACAATTGCTTGGCTCATACTGGGACAGAATCACTGAGAAATGTTTCCAGTTGTATGTGTCATTACAGCTTTCCAATGCCTCTTTAACTTGGTGGAGCCAGAATTCATTGTGTGCATTTGATTGCAGCCCAGCGTCTGCTGCTGATAATCCCTGTCTCATGGTGTAAAGATGCTCAGCCTAATTAAAGACTATTCATGGCAGATAGCAGTAGAAATCTTTTTCCTGATGTTGGAACTTCTAGTGCATTGCTTATAATTTTTTTTAAAGCAGTGTGTCGCATAACTCAGAGGCAGTATTTTACTGCTGAACTTCTGTTTTGTTTCAGCAGTCTTTGCCTGACTATAGCAGCCTTTGGGCTGAATTCTTAAATGGTAAATAATTAGGTGAGCACAGGAGGAGACATTTCAGCTAAAAACATTTGTTGATGACTTAGTGCATCTCAGAGCTTTGTTCTAAGTAGGACTATGTATTCTTTCAGCAAGTAGTCCTCATATCCCACCATATCTGTCATGATGTATTGTAGTGTTTACAGAAGAAAGGTTCCCCACCAGACTAAGGCATGGGCAACCTCAGATACTTCACCTAAGACCTCTCAATTTGTGTCCTGGATGACTGGGATGATAAAAGCGAGATCACCACCCTGAAAACTGACAAAGAGCTGTTGTGGTTTCTGCAGATGCTTAGACTGGTTTCAGGTGTTTCTGCTGTGCTGCAAGATAGCATCCTTTGACAGTGTGTGGAGTGCATGTCAGTGAGAAAAGGTCTTGCTCCAGATAGAAATCATTAAGGTAGCGTGCAAGTGTAAAGCAGCACAGCTATTCTGTTTTCTTGTTTTCTTTTCACAGCTATTTGTTGTCTTGATACATGTTCTGATAGGAGGATGGAAGGAGTGTGGAGGGAGAGGTGATCCAGGCATATTAAAATAGCTGCTTCAGGAAGATGGAACAAAAAGAGGGGTGTAAATAGTGAGTAAATCTTGCATCCCATCTGGAACTGGGAACCCCACATTCATTAGAAACATCAGCCTTGAGAAAAGAGGGCTTGGAGGGGGGTTATCACCATGTGCAGTATATGAAGGTTGGCTAACAAAAATGAAGGTTCCTTTTTCACAAGGAGCCCCACAGAAAAGACAAGGGTTGATGGACACAAGTTGCCCCTGAGGAGAACAAAAAGAGGGGTGTAAATAGTGAGTAAATCTTGCATCCCATCTGGAACTGGGAACCCCACATTCATTAGAAACATCAGCCTTGAGAAAAGAGGGCTTGGAGGGGGGTTATCACCATGTGCAGTATATGAAGGTTGGCTAACAAAAATGAAGGTTCCTTTTTCACAAGGAGTCCCACAGAAAAGGCAAGGGTTGGTGGACACAAGTTGCCCCTGAGGAGATTTCAATTGGACTCCAGAGGAAAATTTCTCACTGTGTGTGAGAGCAATTAGACACTGGAGTGGTCTTCCCACCAAAATGGTGAATTCTGCAACTTCAGACAACTTTGAGGGCTCTGCTTGACAGGGTGCTGGACCATCTCATTTGAACTGTATGTCTTTAGCTTAAAGGGTTGGGCTGGATCATCCTTAGGGTCTCTTGCACTTTGATATGCCATGCAGTTGCCAGCATTTGAAGGGACATAAGGCTTACACTTTTATCTCTAGTTTTCTTAAAGCATCTACTTTATTGTGCCATTTACTGTTGAGCTTTTCTTAGTGACAAACTGAAAGAGCCCTGTGTTTTTCTCTTCACTCTGGCCAGTGCAGAACAACACATTTTATTGGAAAAGAGGGATATCCTTTTTCAGAGCAGCTACCCTGCATCTTTCATTTATAGACCTTGAAAAACAGTTCTCAGGCTCCAAAAAATTATAAACCTGAGTTGCATGTACCTCAAACACATGCAAAAGAAATCACTGATGGTGTATACAATAGCTGTATATATATTTTAACATACGATTTTAGGTTCTGAGATGAGCAGTTCCTTATAAAGAGGATTTTAGAAGGATTTTCAGTCGTTATGTGTATGTCAGAACAGGACTGCAACCCAACGCTGTGCTCTTTGATACATCAGCATGTGCCTTAAATTCACCTCTCTCTGGTCTTTTATTTATAGTATAAGAAGGGTTTCAAATCATGTATATGCATGCAATGTGGCATTTTAGAGGTGAAAAAGGGCATCTTGCCTTTCTTCTGGATATTTGGTGATGATGAGCACTGGCAAGCCTGAGGAGTGTCACTGCCAGCCACCTTCCAGGACAGCTATGGAATCTGACTGAGCTTGCTAGTACTTGCTTCTTGGAGGAGCCTGCAGTTGGTCTGTGAGAGGTGTCCCTGCCCATGGCAGGGCAGTTGAAAATAGGCAATCTCTGAGGTCCCTTCCTACTTAAATCATTGTCTGATTATGTTAAGACTTAGTGTTTTAACTATTTATGCAGCCAAACTGACAGAAGGATGTAAAGACTGTTGTTCTAAAAATTGCAATGTCAATTTATTCCCTGAAGAAATCATTGCTGTTCTTGACTTTTTATAAACTCACACAACAGATTGAAACAAGAAAAAAAAAAAACCAAATGGAGAAGAGAACCGAAGTTATAAATCTGCTGGAGTTACCAACGTTGTTCTGAAGCTAATTATGACTGTATGCAAAGCAAATGGAGTGAGAACTGAATTAATGAAGTCTAGCTACCTCCCACAAACTAATGAGGCATGCTTTATTCCAGTAGCTCTTCCAATTGAAAAATTACCCATACTGCAGGGAAAAAAGAGAGAAAGAGAGAGAGGAAGTAAGTTAAGAATAATGTAGAAGACAAGAAAAGCAGTAGGATACACATTCCTTAGCTCTTGAATGTTCTTCTATACGTGCTTTTCTAAGAATCCAGTTACCTTTCCCTTTCTCTTCTAGATGTTGATAGGCTTTTTCAGTGGCAGCATACCAAATAAAATAAGAAGACCCTGTAGATTTGGGGCAGGTGTTTTCACTCTTCCTTGGACATTTGCCACAGTATTTAATTTTATGCATATGCCCAGTACTGTAGGAGAGTCAGCTGTGGCAGCTGAGG
This sequence comes from Upupa epops, assembly GCA_013397515.1. NCBI lineage: Eukaryota > Metazoa > Chordata > Aves > Bucerotiformes > Upupidae > Upupa > Upupa epops. Next base: position 97,569 of record VZRI01004674.1, read on the forward strand.
CTGATTCTTTGCCTCCCAGTATGACAAGCAAGGGTTATTTTCTCTGGCTCACTCCACCAGCTGCCCATTAAACTTTTATTTCTTCCTTTTTGTAATCTCTCTTTCATTTTATCTGTCTGTTGTACTCTTCTGCTTTCATAAATCAAAGCCCTCATCTTCAGCTCATTTCTTTTCTCTGTTGTTGTGCATCTGCAGCCATATTTTTGTCTGAGCATCTCTGCCACTCACTAGTAGAAACAGTAATAACAAAGTGTTGGGATCAATATCTCATCTGTTCAGAAGAAATGTGTAACTCTATGCCTTAAAGGGACTATGTGCTATCTGTTTTGTTGAACAGCTTCTTTATGTACTGTATTTTTTTTCCACGGGGCAATTTAATTTCAAGAAAACCAATGACAGTATTATACAATCCTATTGGATAATGACTGAATCTAAATTTGGAACATTTCCTTGAAATACATGTTATTTATAAAGGGCTCCCCAACTGTCTGCAGCCAATATTGCTGTGTTGCAGCTTTTGTTGAACCAAGCAAAAACAGAAAAGTAAACAGAATTGAAAAGAGAGATACAGCAGCAGCAAGGAGGAGTCCAATGTGCTCATGACTATGGGCTGCCACAATTCCCTTACTTTATATGTATAAAACTATGATAGCATCTAATAATTAGATTAATAAACCCACCTTTGCAACAAAAATCCATTTCACCTCTCATCATCAAAGAAACCATTTTTAACAATTGTAAGATGTGGAACAATCACTTTTTCAATTACTGTCCTAAATAGCCACTGAAAATGCAGAAAAAACTATATTTGGAATAACATAATGTATGAAACAGGATTGGAATGAAAGTCACAATTCCTGCTCATGAGCCATAGGTGTACCAACCCTTTTAAAACTATTTCTAGCACATTTGTGTTTTCCTTGTTCCTGAAAACACAAAACTAAACATCCACTACACCCTCCTGGTCCTGTTCTTCAAATGTCCCTACTGAAATGACAAGTAATACCTGAGTTTGATTATTATGTCTTTTGGAAAGTTTTCCCAAGGTTTAGCCTGCTCATTCTGCTTGAAGTAAAATAAGAATTGACCTTTTGGTGCCAGATTCTTACAAAATATGTATTAGAAATACATAAAAAATATATATTACAAAAAACCCAACCTGACCGAGTTATAAAGCACCTCAGTTCCCTCTGCCTCCACAATGTAGGTGTTTGTTAAGTTGTACCCACTGCAATTTTGTGCTTCTTTTGTCCTGTAAACAAAAGAAGTGAAGCCCAGGAAATTCTGGGGGAAAGCTGAGCTGGCCAGTGTCCTCTTTTTGTGAATTCCAAGAGCTCTGCTTTAGACAAGGTACTTGACTTGCAACAGCTAGTATGAAATCAGTCTGTCAGAAGGATCTTGCTTAGAAATGATAACACTCCTTGTCTGGCCTTCCTTTGCTTTATGGTTGGTATAATTTGCAACCAGGTAAAATGGACCATTGTTCAAGCCAGTCCTCTTAAATGCATGTGAATTGGTTTGATTTATTGGTTCTTACTTTGTAATTGCCACATCTTCCAGCACAAGACTGACTGAAGGCAGTGCAACGTCTTAGTGACTGCATAGTAGAATTAGTTTACGAAAAAATACTAAAAGCCTAATCTTCTGTAATCTTAGTCTATTTTGGTTTTATATTTTGAAATATAAATATATTTTCTGATTAAGAACTCTGTGAAACTAGAACTGATTGTTTAAAAGGTGTGAAATAGCAGTATTGCTTCCAGATGTTTCAGAGCTGTATTGTTGTAGTTGAATCATGTCTTTGCATGGTTCTTTATCACATTACTTCTGGATTCATTCACAGTGACAATAATTTCAGTATAATGCATGACTTGCAGCTGTTTGTTTATTTGTTCCCGTCCCCTCTGTCATACTTCTTACTAGACTTCTGTGGCATTAAAAAGGAAGGTTAACTCATCTTCCAAATGAGTTTTTTGAACAGTCCATTCTCTGGTCTTGGGTCTGACATAAGTATCAGCAGAGATGAACAAGGGTGTGTTTCAGTCCTTTCGTGTTTAAGTTGGTTTGAACCGTCAGGTTGAATGATTTCTACATTACTAACCTTAGCTCAGGGGAAGACCTTGGTCCCAGCTATATTGCTCAGAAAATGAGTTTTATATAAGACAAGCTTACACATGCAAAGAAGAAACATGTGTAGTCACAGGTTGCTTTAATTAAGGGCAAGCATAATTTCTCTTCCATGGTAAGGATAGTTCTAATAGCCCATTTTTATAGCAGAACAGAAAACTTAAAGTGTAATCACATATACCAATTTTCCTAATTAATCTGAAATATTAATACAGCTTTTTTTGATGCATGACTTCTTGAGAGAGAAGCAAAACATTAAGTGTTTAATAGTCCAGGGAAAAGCTTTTAAATAATATCCATAGAATGAGGACAGTTATTTACTCTAAGAGGATAAGACTCAAGCAGGACCTTTTAGTGACTTTCCAATCCCTGAAATGGACCTGTCAGAACGCTGGGGTAGACTGTTCACAAAGGCAGGGAACAATAGGACAAGGAGTCATGGTTTGAAGATGGAAAAGGGCAGATTGAGGCTGGACAGGAGGGAAAAGTTCTTTAATCTGTGAGAGATAGTTCCCTGGAACAGTCTGCCCAGAAAAGTGGTGGAGGCCCCATCCTGAAGCCATTCAAGTCAGGCTGGATGGGGTTCTGGGCAACCTCTTCTAGTTAGAGATGCCCCTGATTGTTGTTGGAGTAGATGACCTTTGGAGATCCCTTCCAACCCAGTACATTCTGTGATTCTATGGTTACTGATTGTGGAGATGTATTGTAGAGATATATTGATAGATGTATCGTACCTGGTTGTACATACATGCACATTATATACCTAGACAAACAGAACTGTATTTCATTATACTTTCTTCCTGATCATACTTTACATAAAAACTAGTGTGAAAGTATTTCAATCATATATCAAGTCTAATCTAATATATTCAAAAAACTTGAATATATGTACCCCATTAAATTTAAAATCACTTTATCAGGAGATGCTAGAATTTGCTAAACATAACTTGTGGTGATAACTGTGTGCAGGCATGATTTATGCTACTCAAGAAGTAACTTACTTCAGATTCACTACCCGATTCAGACAAATGTCCCTTCTGTATTAAGAAGGTTAAAAACTCTTTCCAAGATCTTCATCTATCAGTCAGGCCTAGACTTATTCAACTTAATTTATGCCAACTAAAAATTAGAAGCACTGGTGATGGGATTAATTCCTGGCTCTAAAGAGGAATAAGATGAGTGCTTCCCTGTTCATTCATATTAAGACTGATAAAATGAATTGTGCTTTGATAGAACACCTCTCTTTGCACAGAGAGAGTCTAAACTGATAGTTTAGAATGCCTAATGTTTAGAAGACTAATAGTATGTGAGATCAGTTCAACTCTCACTTGGGATCAGCTGCACTTAGTGTCTGGTTTCAAAGTGATCACCATTATTTATGGTGAGCCACAACACAAGTAGCTGTAAATGATTCCAAATCCTTACAAAACAATAGGTCACTGTACTTGCTAGAGCTTTTTGGACAGTCCTCTGCTTCACAAAAGGATTGGCTTAGCAGTGATTCAATGCACCTCTGGTAAAGCAGCCTGTTTAACATTTGTAGTGGGACAATTTTGGTTTATAGTGCTGGCAACCTTGTTTTTTTCCTCAAACAGCTACAAAGAGCACAGGATTTACCAAGGAATAACTGTGAAAGCAGCTCCAAAACCACAACAGTGGTCACTTTTTAGGTACTAAATTTACTATTTTTTGAGATAAGAAATTAAACTAGCATTTCTCCACCTTTGAAAACTTCAGTTCAGTTAATATGACCACAGCAATAAAGAAAAAGAACACAAGCCAAACATGCACGCTTTCTGCTGTCAGTCCAGTTATAGGTAAATCTTACAGCATTGTTTTGGTTGCCACACAAATGCCTCTAAGCTTTACCTCGCTTGATAGTGAGCTTGAATGAAGAGAATCACAGAATCCTTGAGTCATAAAATGGTAGGGGTTGGAAGAGACCTCTGGAGATGATCTAGTCCAAACCCCATCAGAGCAGATTCTCCTACAGCAGATCACATAAGAACATGTCCAGGTGGATTTTGAACATCCACAGAGATAGAGACTCCACAACCTCTCAGGGCAGCCTGTGCCAAGGTCTGTTACACACCCTGTACAAAAGTTTTTCCTTATGTTCAAATTCTGGGCATCACTGGGGGTCCCATGACCCTGACATCTGTTCTTAGATACTTAGAAGCATTTATGAGATTTCCCCTCAGTCTCTTCCTCTCCAGGCTGAACAGCCCCAGGTCTCTCACCCTCTCCTCTTAAGGAAGAAGCTCCAGCCTCCTTGTCATCTTAGTGGCTCTGTAGCTCCCTGGCAGTGCTCAGGCACCTCTCCGGTTCTCCATGAGTTGTCAAAGACAATGGAAAGAGGCCTAACAATAACTACCACCACCTCCCTCAGCATTCGTGGGTCCATCCCATCAGGGCCCATAGACAAGAATTATTTCATGTGTCTGTTGTGGACTCATGGAATGTTCTGAGCCATGTTTTTACAGCTTGACCAAAGGCATCTCTGGAGAAGATTGCCTCAGCAAATATGTGTTTGAACAAAGATTCAATACAGGTGTTATGTTT
>VZRI01004674.1:103260-133117 GCA_013397515.1 Upupa epops
GACTCCACAACCTCTCAGGGCAGCCTGTGCCAAGGTCTGTTACACACCCTGTACAAAAGTTTTTCCTTATGTTCAAATTCTGGGCATCACTGGGGGTCCCATGACCCTGACATCTGTTCTTAGATACTTAGAAGCATTTATGAGATTTCCCCTCAGTCTCTTCCTCTCCAGGCTGAACAGCCCCAGGTCTCTCACCCTCTCCTCTTAAGGAAGAAGCTCCAGCCTCCTTGTCATCTTAGTGGCTCTGTAGCTCCCTGGCAGTGCTCAGGCACCTCTCCGGTTCTCCATGAGTTGTCAAAGACAATGGAAAGAGGCCTAACAATAACTACCACCACCTCCCTCAGCATTCGTGGGTCCATCCCATCAGGGCCCATAGACAAGAATTATTTCATGTGTCTGTTGTGGACTCATGGAATGTTCTGAGCCATGTTTTTACAGCTTGACCAAAGGCATCTCTGGAGAAGATTGCCTCAGCAAATATGTGTTTGAACAAAGATTCAATACAGGTGTTATGTTTCTCATATGCTGTACTTTTAGCTCCTTTAGTTTCCTTGGCTTTTTTCTTTTATTATTATTTTATTTTGCTCAATTTTCCCTCTTCTATCTTTTTTTTTTCTTTTAGTGCAGTTTCAATTGTTTGAGAATATGCCTTCTTACTTTAAACAGCCTGTGTTACTGCGTTGTTAAGCCATTCTGGCTTCCTTCTTTGTGAAGTTTTACAAACATTTTGTGGTGCTCTGCACATTTGGTTTTAATTTCTAATGTGAATGTCTGCCAATATTTTGCAGTTTTAACTTCTCCTAGAAGTTTTTCCTCACTTTAATGTAATTCTTCTCTGGAGGTTAAGCACTGCTACAGTGGCTGTATTGCTTTTCTAACTTCAGAAAAGATAATTGATGCTGCAACTTATAAACCAGGTCTGCAAAATGGTCTTGTAACATTGTCTTGGTCTCACACAGACAAAGTGTTTTGTGTCCAGTCTATATTAGAATATAATAGAAACAGAAAAGTTTAGACTGGAAGGGACCTTGAAATTATCTAGTTCAACCCCCCTGCCATGGGGGACACCTCTATCCCAGTAGACCAGGTTGCCCAGAGCCCCATCTAACCTGGCCTTCAATGCTTCCAGGCAAGAGGCATTCGCAACCTCCCTGGGCAAGCTGTTTCAGTGCCTCAGCACCCTCATGGTGAAGAACTTCTTCCTAATATCCAGTCTAAATCTGCCCTCTTTCAGTTTCAGGCCATTGCCCCTTGTTCTATCACCTCAGACCCTAGAAAAAGTAGATGGAATCTCCTTAACTTCTAATTACTTTCAGCCTCTTGTGGTCACTATCACTGTCCTAGCTGAGCATCTTTATACTATACCTGTCCTACTTTGGACTGGAATTTCCATACATATGAAGGCTTTACCTTACTTATTATTCATGCATTTACCTGACATGAGTGTGATTGACAGAAGAAACTACCCCAAGCCAGGATAAAGCATTGGGAAATAAACTAGGCAGTGTAAAAAATCAGCCAACCTTTTCAAAGTCCCATCATTTGTAGATGCTTTTTATTCTTGTAAAAGCTAGGAGCCTCCCAGGAGGGTGATCTTAGAGCCTAATTATTTGCAGGGATTGTAGCTATAAACAGCTATCAGTTCCATGTTCAAATGTGTGTTTGTTAAAGATGTAATTCTGCTGTTCTATACTGTAATTGTATCTCAGGGTTAGGCATTTCTTTAAAGCTTCCTCAATCAATGGATAGTGACCTAAACACTGTTGAAGACAGCTCTGCTATAGTGAGATTCCAGGCAAACCGATAACAAAAATATAAGTAAGTAGACTGCAGGAGAAGTCTAGAAATCAAATCAATAATGTAGAAGATGTAATAAAAATGTTGAGATTGGTAAGCAACACCTTTGCTGTGCCTCAATTCTCCGCAGTGTGGGAGGAAAATAGGAACAAGACTCTGAATCCTGTTGCTCTACAAATTCAGTTTGCTCAGGTTGTAACCCCCCCCCCCCCCCCATAAATTAATTAGATCAAATTAGAGAAAAAACAGAAACTTGATCTAACTGAAAAGATGATCAGGCCTGGAAATGTTCATTCTGCTGCTGGGATATTTGGAGGGTTTTACAAGCATGAGAATTCTTAAAAATCCAGGGGAAATAAGAGGAAAACTGAAAGGCTGTGAATACCTTGAGCTCTTTCCAGCAGATAGCAGTCGTATTATCTGCTGTTCCCGGCAAGTGAAATTGAATTGCTCCCTTGCTTTTAAATTTGGGGGTATTAGTGTATTATTCTCAATGAATTGAAGTTTGGATGATAAATTCCAGAGTAAAAGCTACTTCCAGTTCCTCATTTATTGCAAAAGAAAAAGCCTTTGTGTAACACATCCATTAGAGTTTTCGGATTTGTCATACAGCTCTTAATGGAGGACATTAAACTCGCCCTTAAGTTCTGCTGTTATCTTGCGCTAACAAAACACACAAAGAAAAGAAGCAGTCTGGGAAGGAGAGCTTTTTGTTGATGTTTGCAAGACTCAGAAGGACCAACATTTCCAGCCTGTGGATTGACAGTCAGCCAAAACAGAGATTTGGAGATTGAATTTACGCATCTGGATCTCCTTGGTCTTATCTAAAATGATTTTCGGGCAATTTCAACTAACTAGTGGTTTCAATTGTTCTGTCAGTTCCCCCTAGGATGCTCAGGTACCAGTATAGGTTGGAGACTGACCTGTTGAAGAGCAGCATGCCTCATACAAACAAGCTTACCTTATCTGAGCCATGATTACACTGCATGCATGTGTAACCTAATTCTGCAATGCAGGAGAATACTTAATTTATAGCAGATGTCTTTTAGTACAAGATTCATGAAAATCTTGGATGAGGGATTAGAGTGCACTGTTAGCAAGTTTGCTGATGACACAAAGATGGGAGGAGTAGCTGACACCCCAGAGGGCTGTGCTGCCATTCAGCTGGACCTAGACTGGAGAGTTGGGCAGGGAGGAACTGAATGAAATTCAGCATAGGAGAAATCGACCTGGTGTCCAGCAGGATGACCATGATCCAGCAATGAGCCCTTGTGNGTGACCTCATTAATGTTGATAAATATGGAAAGGGTGGGTGTCAGGAGGAAGAAGCCAGGCTCTGCTCAGTGTCATCCAATGATAGGACAAAGGGCAATGGTGTGACCTGGAAAATAGTAGGTTCCACATAAATACGAGTAGAAACTTCTCTATGGTGAGCGGGACAGACCACTGGAACAGGTTTCCCAGGGTGGTTGTGGAGTCTTCTCTGAAGACATTTAAAACCCACCTGGATCTGTTCCTGTGTCACTTGGTCTAGGTGATCCTGCTGTGGCAGGGAGACTGGACTAGGTGATCTTTCAAGGTCTCTTCCAAACCCTAACATTCTGTGGTTCTGTGCTTTAGTTCATCAATGTAGTTTTAAAGCAAATCTCTACAGGGTCTTGTATTTTCTGCCTAAACAGACTGAATTATACATTCATGTGGGACAAGGGAGAAGAATAATTTCCTGAGTTACTTTTTTGTTCTTTTATATTCTAATTTAGATATGTTCATCACCAGCTTACCCTCTTTGACCAGCTTACTTTCCTTCCTCCATGACCTGTGTTCTCAGTGTATGTAGGCAGATTGTAAAAGCCTCTGAAAGCTCAAGATGTTTCATGAAGTTGCACAGTCATTATGCTAAAAGCAACCACAGTATTTGCAGAATCACTGAATAACAGTAAAATTCATGGAAATACAGAATAACCTGGGTTGCCATCTCAGCTGTCATATCATTTCCTAGGGTTTGCAGTCTGCTGCAGCTGGCAGAACAAAACAAGAAGGATTTCATTAGAATGCCAAAGAAAAGGGTATTTTGGAGCCACTATGCCAGGAATATCCAGAATAATCACCTTTGGAAAGGACCTCCAGATCACCAAGACCAACCATACCCACACCCACAAAACCCCTAAATATCTGATTGATCGAAAAACACAGAATCATCACACACAGCCCTCATCTGCCACTCTAGCAGATCATGAAGCACCATGGCTACAGGCTTCTTAAAGACCTGCAGGGATCGTGACTCAATCACTTCCCTGGGAAGGCCCTTCCTGTGCCACACCACTCTGTCTGTAAAGAATTGCTTCCAATCTAAACCTCCCCTACCCTCTGACCATTGCCTCTGGTTCTGCCAGCAGTCACCAAGAGCCATCACCCACCCCTTCACAAGCTCCCTCCTTTCAGGTAGTTGTANGAAAAGGGTATTTTGGAGCCACTATGCCAGGAATATCCAGAATAATCACCTTTGGAAAGGACCTCCAGATCACCAAGACCAACCATACCCACACCCACAAAACCCCTAAATATCTGATTGATCGAAAAACACAGAATCATCACACACAGCCCTCATCTGCCACTCTAGCAGATCATGAAGCACCATGGCTACAGGCTTCTTAAAGACCTGCAGGGATCGTGACTCAATCACTTCCCTGGGAAGGCCCTTCCTGTGCCTCACCACTCTGTCTGTAAAGAATTGCTTCCAATCTAAACCTCCCCTACCCTCTGACCGTTGCCCCTGGTTCTGCCAGCAGTTACCAAGGCCAACACCCACCCCTCCACAACCTCCCTCCTTTCAGGCAGTTGTAGAGGGCAATGTGGTNAGAGGGCAACGTGGTTTCCCCCTTACCCTCCTCTTCTCCAAATTAAATCTGCCCATCTCCCTCAGCCTCTCCTCATACTAGTTGTTCTCTAAAACCCTCACGAGCTTGGTAGCTCTCCTCTGGACACACTCCACACACCTTCACATCTTTCCTATAACGAGGGGCCCAGAACTGAGCACAGTACTTGAGATGAGTCTTCACAAGAGCAGAGTAAAAGGGCATGATAACTTATCTTTTCCTGCTGACCACACTATTCCTGATCCACGCCAGGATCCTGTTGGCCTTCTTGGCACTTTGGTTCATTCCTGGCTTGAAATACTTGAAAGAAATGGGTATAGTGTTCAAAATCAGATGTACCTGGGCTGGAAATTAAAAATAACATTGATAGTGCCTTTGTTGAAGCATTTTGTAGACTTCAGGCAGTTCGATTGCCTCGTCTGATTTTATGTCCTAAATCGTAGCTTGATTTCTCACAAATAGTTTTCTCTAATAAATTATGCATAACAGAACTAGCCAAGTACTTGCCATTGATCTCCAACAAATTTCAGCATAATTCCCAGACATCTGAAATTTTCTCAGAGAAAAAAATACATAGATTGCTTTATGGTTAGGGTTCATTAATTGTTCCATTATTTTTGCCTTATATTTAGGGTTCATTAAAGCTTCCTTTCATAAGAAAATTAGAAGTGATCTCATAACACCCCTTCTGGAAATACAATATACTATACCGAAATAATAGCAAACAGTTTTTTATTTGCTGTCTGCAACTTTGCAAGCAATTTAGAGAGATCCATTTTCCTGATGTAGTCCTCTCTAGCAATGAGACTTACATATTGTGGAATGATGTCTTTAATAACAGGCATTTAACCCTGTAGAAGTATGGCAGACTCTCTGCTGTGGGAGAGAACCCACGCTAAAACAGGGAAAGAGAGTGAGGATTTTTCTCTCTGAGGAGGAAGGAGTGGCAGGTACAACCTGTGATAAACTGATCACAACCCCTATTCCCCATCTTGTACTGCTTGGTGGGAGGAAGTGGAGGATTCAGAAGTTAAGCCTGGGTAGAAAGCGAGAGTGGGAATAAGGTATTTTTTAAAACATTGGATTAATTTCTCGTTCTCTCATTTGCTTGTTCTGGCTGTGAAGGTGGTTGGTAAGTTATTTCCCTGTCCTTATCTCTACCCAGAAGATTTTTGTTGGATTTTCTTTCCTTGTTTTGTGGTGAAGCAGGAATGACAGAGTGATTGGCTTGGTAGACACCTGGCACCTAGACAAGGTCGACTCACAACACAGCACGTGAATGTCAGTCCTTATCATGCTCTTAAGAGGCAAGAAGAAAGCTGTGCAGGCAGTGAAGCAGAGAGCAGCAGGGTGGGTGATGTGGAGAGCTACATCAGCTTTACAAAACTACACCATGGTTTTATGTCATTTTTCATCACAACAGTGTGTGACTTAGTCGATGGCTGGGGCTAAACCACAGCAGAGAGAAAAATAAGACCTGAGGAATCCAAGGGAAAAGAAGTGAAATTAATTGTATTTATCTTGTTGAGGTTTTTCATCTTAAACTTTACTGTTCCCACCAGGCAAAGCTGCTGTGAGTGTGCAAAGTCCTCTAACTGGAGTCCAGATACCTATGGGTTCTCTCTTTTACTCCTTGTGTACTATGTTTCCCTTGGTTGGGGAGGCAGCAGGTAACAGTTCTTAGATTTCAGTGTCCCTTTGCTGAACAAATTATGTTAGCAAGTATTGGGTATTTGGTTCATTACATATGCTCATATCTGAGATCTGAGCTATTTGTGATGGTTAGAGTTGACAGGAAGATATATTCAATAAATATTATAGCAGTCCATTTTTACTGATTTTTTTAAAATGTTTTTAGATGTTTTTTTGCCATTGAATCCATGCAGGAATCCCTGTTTTATTTGGAGAAGCAAATAAACATCATCTATTTGAATTAAACATCACCAGTCAAGAAAAAACATCAGTAAGTCAGGATGCAGAATACACCCCCTTTTGTCCTACTTGTGTAGGAAAAGGGCCGTTTCCCTCTTTACATCCAAAATTAGAAAAAAATATGCAGTTCGAGATGCAGAGGAGATTTACTCTGTGTCAGGTTTCTCCTCTGCTGGATTGAATGACAAGACATGAGCCTGGGTTGCCGTCTCAGCCTTCATATTATTTCCTAGGGCTTGCAGTCTGCTGCAGCTGGCAGAACAAAACAAGAAGGATTTCATTAGAATGCCAAAGGAAAGGGTATTTTGGGGCCACTATGCCAGGAATAGCCAGGATCTTTGCTGCATTAGTCTAAAACTTCCAGTGCAGTTGCTATTGAAACTAGCTGTGTGTCTCATAACAAGAAATCTGATTTGCACAGTGACATTCCCACCTATGAACTGAAAAAGTCTAGGACCTCATCCTAGCTGAAATGATCATCAAGCATTATTGGTTTCTTATGTATCTCAAATTTTCTAACAGAGCAGATTTCATGAATCTTTTTGATTCTTCATAATCCTGCAGGTACTGAATGGTGGTCTAGTCACACATACACCTTTTTGCTAATGATAGAGGATAGGAGACTTTTGTGTTCTGTAGCACAGTAATTTTAGCTCTTGGAGGCTCTATATCCCAATATTCTAATATATACTGCACATAGAACTAATCCCATTTATTCTAATTATATAGGTAATTTAGGAAAAAAAAGATGGCTATATGCATTCAAAATGTATAGGACATGGAAAAATATTAATTGGTTTATGATTTTTTTAATACTAGCTAATTCTTTTGTAATGCACTCTTGAATCTGATTATGCCTATTGTAAGGGTAGTTTTTAAATGGAAGTAGAAACAAGGCCCTCGTGTTCAAAACAGAGCCTGTCAAGCTATAGAAATTAACCTTTGTGTGCCATTGCAGAAAGAACACTGGCACAGACTTGCACTTACATAACCCAAATACATCATGCGTCCCTCTAGATATTAAAGTTAATTGGTCTGAAATAACCAGGACCTGCATAACGACAATGCCTATGTTAATGTTCTACTGATTGCTGTGTGTTTTTTCATTGGTTATGTTTGTTAGAAATATTTTTAAGTGAGAAGAAAGAGTAGAATTGAGTAATAAGTAATTTAATTTTGTCTACTTAGCGAGTAGCTTACTTTTATGCAAAAAGAATTATTTTGTTCTCTGTGTTAGACCACTTGGGTTTACCACATAAAATATTGCTTTAGTTGAATCCTGTACATGTCTTAAAGACTTAATACCACTTACTACTTCAAATAAACATAGTAAGATGGAGCTCCTCCAGTGTAATTTTATTTTAAGTGCATTAGTTGGTTATCCACAACTGACAAGGACAAATGAGAGCCACTTGGGGCACTCTTTCATCTGCATTGATTCATGCTAAAAAGACTAATGTAAGTTCTACTGGAATATGTTGTGGGCCTGAAAACAACAAGTAAATAGAAGGTTAGCTAAAAACTGTAACCATCACTATTGTTTAGACAGGATTTTTTTAAGAAGCAAGCTTTAGAAACCAATACTAAACTGACTCGTGGCTTCTCTCATAAAATGGTTGTCTTTTCCTCCACTAACGTAGATTACGCATAATGTGGTTCAGCCTCTTGAAATCTCAGTTGCCAGTTTAGATGGAGAGATAACAAGCAAAACCCACAAATTCATTTTGCTTCCTTAAGTCTAGCAGGAACAAGGAGAAACATTAGGAATAACTGATAGTGACAGGGTGAGATAGCTAAAGAGAGATGGACTGGGAAGTATTTAATGACTCTTTGTGGTATTACATCTGTCACACTTTCAGTGCTACATTAACATTTCATTATTTTCATATTTCTTGTGTTCATATTTTCCCATCCCCTTCTTAATGCTAAATTTACCCAGCAATACAATGTAGATAATAGAGGTACTGCTGCAAATGTCATTGAATCTGTTACTGGACTGAATAAAGTATCTCAGCCATGCATTCCTTTTCATAACATATTTTCAATTAGTGGCTTTGCAATTCTATGCAGCATAGACTCCTTCTCCGCTTTTTCTAATAACCATGTACAATGCATTGAGTTCTAAAAAAGAAATACTGCGACTTTCAATATGGAACTATTAATAATGTGAAAAACTTTCATTTGGCCATAGAAAATGAATGCACAAGTCTGTTTACTGAGGAAGTTTATTCCTCTAAGGGTTTGTGTTCTATAGGCTCTAAAAACCAAATAATTTAGCTTTGCTCATATTTATAGACATGAATGAGGTCCCCCCTCAGCCTTCTCCAAGCTAAAGAGACCCAGCTCCCTCAGCCTTTCCTCGTCAGGGAGCTGTTCTCCTTCCTTCATCATCTTTGTTGCTCTAAGCTGGACACCCTCCATCAACAATGTATCCCTGTACCACAAATGTTTAGTAAACACTTTGTCCGCTTCCTCCTCCTGACTAGATGCAGGAAACTCATTTCAGGAACTGATTTCACACAGCTCAGCAAGTCCCTTAAAGGGTGGGAAAGCTCTCAGCTTCTGCTTTGAGCTGTTCCTTAACCTGTCACTTTTCTCCTTGGCTTCTAGCTTGACAGCTGGGTGCTTGTGACACTTCTCCATTTCTTCCCAAGGATCTTGGAGCCACCGTCAAAATCTCTTTCAGATGGGGTCAATTTTCATTTACCTTCTGTTTTGTTTTCTGTTTAATGGGTTATTGTTACAATTTGATCTGGTCTGCCTCTCCCACTTGCCATCAGCTAAGGCTTTGCTGACATTGTCAATCAAGTTCAGGCCATGCTAATTGCAACAACTTGGCAGAGTTCAGTGGAGCTTGTAGAACAGTTCCCAATGACATCTAGCACAACCCCCAGCCTTGGGCAGGAACATTTTTAACTATATTATGTTTCTCAAATCCCCAGCCAGCCTGATCTTGAACATTGCCAGTAATGACGCATCCATTGCTCCTCTGGGTAACCTGTGTTGCTATCTCAGTACCATCATTATTAAATGTCTTCCCTGTGTCTAATTTAAATCTACCCTCTTTCAGTTTAAAACCATTGCCCCTTGTTCTGTTGCTGAAGGCCTCTCTGTTCTCTGTGAGCCCCCTTTGTATATTGAAAGGCCACAATAAAGTCTACCTGGAAATGCTGTTATGGCAGCAAATGCAAGCGAAGAAGCTGAGCTGGAAGGGAAAGACCAGACTGAGCACTGAACTATTCTAGTACCTTTGCTCTTGCACAAGCACTAGATTCCCTCAGATGAGTGATGTGCACCTTGTCCTCAAATGTACCTACACCTTTAGCCATAGGTGATGCTGCAAAGTGTGAATGCTGAAATGCAGTCTTTGCTCTCATCAGCAGTGTAACTGGTGCATTTTCATAAATGCTTTGTTGGAATTCTGTTTTCTTGTGCAAATTCAAGAGCTGCTGTTTGATGCGTCATTCTTTCTGTAGTCCTATGGCAACTATGGCTGCCCACTGTCCTCAAATGGACCTTCAAAAGCTTTTGCCAGAGTTTAACTGATATTGTAGCCTTGGATCTTGATTTTAATTCTGCAGCTTGGATCATGACTGTTGACCTTCAGGGCTTGCTCATCAGGGATCGATTTTGCCTGAAGATGTTGTGAAGGGTTTGTAGTGCTTCTGTGGGGTACATTTGTACTCGTTAGCATTTCTCAAAACGTTTGATTTCATTGTTACTTGCCTGTGTTTGGAGATTTAATGACAGAAAGGTGTTCATAAGACTCATATTAAACCTTGTGAAGTTTCATTTTAGACTGCATGTGTGGAATCCCAGTTTTGCTAGCAGTCTAACCTTCTTAGGTTAAAGTAGTTTTCCAAAGACTTTAAAATGTCTGAAGAAACACTTTCCAAGTGTTTCTCTTAACACATTCTGATTACTGAGACTCAAATGGCTTTGGTTCATTACTGAAGAGATGACTTACATCTTAACCATGGAGAGCAGAAATCTGATTTATTGAATAAATAATAGAATCATAGAATCATCAGGGATCAGAAGGGACCTTGAAAGATCATCTAGTCCAATCCCCCTGCCACAGCAGGACACCCCGACCAGGTCCAGGTGGGTTTAAAACATCTCCAGAAAAGGAGACTCCACAAACCCCCCAGCAGCCCCCTGCAGTGTCCTGTCAAACTCCCTGGGAAGAAGTTATAGAATTGGTCAGGATTGGAAGGGACCACAGGATCATCCAGTTCCAACCCCCTGCCTTGGGCAGGGACACCAGATTATCAGGATTTGTTGTGAAACATTAGGCACATGCAGCTAACAAATGGAACAGTGCACTCCACTGCCATCAGCTCCAAAAATACTCAGAATTCTTCACTCTGTCAAGTAGAAGGTTGAGACAGCACCACTAGAGACAGAAATCCAGATTGCCGCTCTCCAGGTAATGCCTTTTGCTTTTTACACAACCAAAATACAAATTAAAACCAGGCTCTTTTCTTGTTGATACTTATGAAGCACAGCTCTTTCAATAAATAGTTGAAGAAATTTTGCTGCTATCTCGATCTATGATAGACCTCACAGATAATAGAAAGCCCCACCTAGAATTCATGAGAGTCGTACTTGTCGTATTTAGACATAGAAGCACTATAGCTTTCCCCTCACTTTATGGACTATATAAGTTCATTTTTGTACTGTTTAATCACTATATAACAAATTATTAATCTCCAAATACATTTGTGTCACTCACTACAAAAATAATTAAAGGTTCTTTACAGGTTTGACTTATTCTGCACGACATCCTGGTCACCAACCTGGAAAAACATGGACTTGATGAACAGACCACTTGCTGGCTAACGAATTGGCTGGATGGTCGCACTCAGAGAGCTGTGGTCAATGGCTCAGACTCCAAATGGAGAGCAGTGATGAATGGCATCCCTCAAGAGTCAGCACTGGGACCAGTGCTGTTTAACATCTTTGTCAGCGATGTGGACAGTGGAACTGAGTGCCCCCTCAGTAAGTTGGCCAACTGAGCTGTGTAGTGTGGTGGACACATTGGAGGGAAGGGATGCCATCCAGAGGGAGCTGGACAGGCTGGAGAGGTGGGCCAGTGCCAATCTTGTGAGATTCAATAAGGCCAAGTGCAAGGTCCTGCACCTGGGTCAAGGCAATCCCAGGGACAAATACAGGCTGTGTGTGGAACAGATGGAGAGCAGCCTTGACGAGAAGGACTTGGGGTGTTGGTCAATGAAAAATTCAACATGAGCCGGCAATGTTCTCTACCAATCCAGAAAGCCAACTGCATCCTGGGCTGCATCAAGAGAAGTGTGACCAGTAGGTCGAAGAAGATGATCCTCTCTCTCTATTCTGTTCTCATGAGACCCCNCTTCACGATGCGAGTGATGAGACACTGGAACAAGTTGCCCAGGGAGGTTGTGGCTGCCCTCTCCCTAGAAGTGTTCAAGGACAGATTGGATGGGGCCTTGAGCAACCTGGTCCAGTGGGGGATGTCCCTGTTCATGGCAGTGGGGTTGGAACTAGATGACCTGTAAGGTCCTTTCCAACCTGAATCATTCTATGAATCTAGGTATCCCAACCTGCCTCCTGCAACATGAATAACATAGACAAAGCTGTTTTAAGGACTGCAAGATTACACGTGCTGATAAAGTTACAAGCTCTCAAAATTACCACTTCAGTATCAGGAAAAATGGGAGGAAACAAATTTCCTTCTACATGATGAATAGCTTTTTAGATTGCAATTTACAGAAAGTACACTAATTTAATTAAGAGATTTGCTGAAATATGGGTCCCACTGCTTTTGTAGCTGTTGTTATAGATACAGAAGTATTTCTGCATTATCATTTACAGACTTATCTGTTGAGATGTTGTAATTGCCTTCCTTGGAAGCTGTATTTTTAAAATTATTTTGTATTGAAAATAATGAAAGTAAGTCAAATGCGGTGTTTGCAATTTAATTGGACTTGGGTACAAACATCCTTCTGTTCAGCAGAGAGGTTTGTGTCACACTTGTCCTTAGGAAGATATTTTTTCTCTTGACATTTGATTTCGTCTCCTAGTTTACTTTTTTTTCCACCTGTCTTCAGTGGTCCTGTGTGACAAACATTTAGGATGCTGTCTCCAGAGAAACAGTTTTGTGGTGATTGTGATCCTATCGACCGCATGTGGAGCTGTGCGTCTGCAGGGTGGCTAGAAACACTGGCTCCTTCCAGCTGCACACAGACATAATGGACAAAGGTCTTCACACTGATTTTTTTTTATTCCCCAAAAGTAACCGTCTGTGTTTCTCTCACACTTCTCTTCACAATTCATCCCTGCTCAGACTGAAGATTAAAATTCCCTTTTCGCCACAAGTCCTCTGATTTTCAGCGATTATAATTTCATTTCTTTCAGCAATCATCTTTCAGTTGTTCAGACTATTTTTTACAACTGCAGATGGAAATAAACTAGATCTGAAGAAGAGACATTCATTAGCAACTGTGTATTCAGGGATTAGTGAAGTCTGTCTGATTCACGGAGCAGAAATGGCATTTACTATCCTAGTCTCCTTGAAGACAAAATTGGCAAAAGATGCAGTGGAGTTAAAGCCTGCTGGTTGCAAAATTGGAAATTAGTTTCCTGGGGCTGTCTGTAAACTCTTCATTACTTTACTCAATCACGTTCATTAGTAAGTTAACAGACAGAAGACCAGCACACGTCGGGTTATGTTCAGAGCCAGCACTTCCATCCCCTTGAACATCACTCAAAACCTGAACATCACAGCAAATGAGATGTTGTGTCAAACTGTCGCCTCTTGGCAGCTGCGGTACAGACGTTGCACAGATTATGGCCACTTAGCCTCTGGAAATAGCCAGGTGCTGTGTTATCATGTATTTCAATGAGTGCCACAAGTTTGGATTTTGTTTAATCCAAACAGCTGTGAGCAAAAGGTACCCAGGAGTTAAAAATAGCTCGTTAACAGTTTCATGTGAAATTAATGTAATGTCTCATTAACTGAAACCTAATTTGCTGGAAGAAAACATCCATAGGTGATGTTATTGCAGTTAAGCAGAAGGATAAAAACAGCTATTAGGTTTCTGGGAAATGTTGATATTTTATCTACAATATAATTTGGAATTACAGCCGAGTGCCAATTATCTAGAACTCCACCTGAGTGCCTGAGTCTCTGTTACTTATTAACTATCATTGTGTATGTCTACCCTGTTGCTTGATTTTCCAGAGAAGACATTTGCTCTAAGTAGTTCATGTCAGTGAAATGAACTGTGTAAAATTTATTTTAAAAGTTAACATTCTTCTGTGCAGCTGCTACTTGGATAATGTCTTCATGCTTTATTTTTCAGGAGCTTCCACGGACTTTGTAAAGAGGAGCTGGGCATTAATTGAAATAAACAGCCAGAAGTTACCTGTGGAGCTTAGAGTTCCTTTAACAGAATCCATTCACAGTTTGTGGGGTTAATGGGAATAACTAGTGATACTCTTGGTTTTCTTTCTTTGCAGCAGGTGCAGATGAGCGTGGTGGCCTCCATTCCAGCCACCTGATGATGATGATGGACTTATGATTTGGATCGTTGGCTAACCAGAGGAGCCAGACCAGCAATCCCTATGCAGATAAGGAATGACATTATTTACAGTGCTGAAAACAGGTAGAACAGCTACTGGAAGGGCCTAACCTGAGCACACTGACTAGCTCTCAGTATTGACTGCACAGGGAGCCAGCAGTGTAACTGATCTAGTGGTGTGATTTGTCATTGCTCTGTTGATTGTCTGTCCTGTTGCAGCCTGGGTACCTAAGCTAGGTGGTATATTAGGTCATGAAAATATGACGACAAAGATCTGTAAGCTGAAATTTTAGTTAGGTCTTATCTTAGAGAGATGTCAAATGGTTGATAGTCTCCAGATGGGGACAGATTACTTCTAAAGTCCCTTTGTCAGTAGCTAATTTTTGAGGGTTTTTGCTAGGGCCACTCAATGAAATTACTCTATCTGTTGTTTTCAAGTACTATGTCTGTACTGCAGATCCCTAAGCTGGTGTTTGGGTAGTCTGCTAGATCTTCCTGTCTAATGCAAAAGAAGGGAGTCAGGATCAGACTAGAACTGCATAGAGTCTGGGTGAGTTCTGTGCTACACCCCAAAATCCTGACCTTGCATTCATTTTCTCAGAGTCCTGGCCAGGACACACCACAGCTCCTTTCCAACATGGGACTTGGATCCACTATGTGTGGGAACAGGGCAGAGAACTTGTGTGAGCTTGGATATAGATCTGGGTGTGCATGATGGGATGGATGCAGGTGACATAAGTCTAAATCTGAAAGCCAATAGCTTCAAGCTGGTCCTTAGCTTGCCTTTGCCTGTTATCCCAGCGAGTGAACATACTGTGCTTCCATTGTCACTGATAGGCCACTTCTAGATTATTATTTGTTATTACAAATTCAGTAAAAAAAGGCAAACTGCAATTCAGAAAGGTACATCTCATATGTGGTGCCTAAGGGAACAACAAAATACTCTCACAGTATCACCCGTATGGTTTTCACACATTGAACCTGTTGGTGTACATATATATTCCTAAATTTATGGCCTTCTGACATCTGTTTGATGGATTATCACCTAATTTACTCTAAAGACAACTGGCCTGCTGAGGGTTGGCTTTTTCGTTATAGATGTTAACAAAACAATTAATCACAGTGTAATTTATGGCTTTGCACAAGTCTGACACAAAGAAGTTGCAATTATTGTTCTGCACATAAATTAGGAAAATGACATGAAATTTTGTTAAAAAGGCATGTTGCTGCCACACTAAGTAAGAATAAGGTGGCTAGTAAACCAGATAAAAACCAGAAAATCAAAGGGCTGACAACTATCAGCATCCTTTCCTGAATATACACTTCAGATAACGTGCACAATTGGATAATCTATACAAACTCAGGATAAGAGATAAGTGAGTGAGTGGGCAGATGCTGTGACAGACATATCACACTGTAGGCAGTCATGTTGTTGAGAAGCAGCCACCAGTGAAGATATCAGCCTCAGAAACTAAAGGAGGAAGTATTGAAATGGGTAGGGATTCATTTCCTTTTGTAACATGCCTCATAGGACCACATTTTTGCAATTTCTTTATACAGCAAATCTACATATATAATGTGCCTGAACATTTCTTCTTTAAAATAACACAGGTCTATTTATAGTTAATGCTTCTTTACCGAATATATTTATCAAGCAATGTTTTGGAAAGAACTTGATTTGGGGATGATGCATGTTCAGACATCAATAACAATTTAAATATGCAGTTCTGAAAACCTCAGCCCCTGTCTTCTCCCTCCTCCCACCACAAGCACTCTTTGAAATGTGATTTCCTGCCTCAATTTTGTTCATTAACTAGTGCACTATTACAAAAAGAACATTTTCTTTTAATAATGAATTAACTTTAATTAGAATGGAAACTCAGAAGACAAGAAGTCTACATTTCTGAGTTCATTTCTGAATTGGATTAGTGTAGAAATCCCATACTGGCTTCTCCTCCAATAATGTATAAGTACTTATTAATTCATCATCAATAAAGAAAATTAATTTGTAACTATATTAAGATATTTAGAGAGGAATCCAGGAGCAAACCCATTCTTTAGAGAGTGGGCTACAATAGCATGAGAAATGAAGAACACAATTTCTTTGATTTGCAGTATGACATGGCTATTCTCATACAGTTCCATGACTGCCTTCATAAGATTGTATCTACATGAGCAAACAATTTGGCAGAGTAGGAGCAGTTTAGCAGCTGAATCCATTTGTGCTGGGGCCACTTTCATCAGCCCTATTCTGAGGGTTTTTTTTTATGTAGTTTATTCCAGCCAGCTCCATTGGACACCCTCATTTTGTATGGGGCTTAACACTGCACAAAGAACAAACACTAGTTTGGACCATGTTGTTTTCTACTCCCAAGAGGTGATACCTAGAGGCTTCCAAAGTGAACCCCTGTGAGCATGGCATCTGCCTGGTGAACGGAATTGTTCCATGTGTTAAGTGTGGATGGTGAGTGATAAGTGACTGCTGCAATTCAAATCATACCATTGCTCTAAAGCAGTAGGCCCAGATAAGTATTTTCTGTATTCATTTCAATGTTTTGCATACTCCATGTCATAAATATTTACTGATAATCCGAAGTTTTCTACATGAGCATCTCCAAGGACTAATAGTACTGGGAGCTCCTATGGCTACTGCTTTTGAAAGCCAGGGTAACAGATCAGAGTTTCACTGCCAGCATGTCAATAATTAGGGTAACACTGAGAAGCAATTACAGTTGACTTAAATATGAAGCCTGTTGGGCCAGCATTAAAGAGAGCTCAGATTTGCAAATATTGTTAGAAATTCTGTAGTCCTTAAAATAATACCTTTGTGTGCTCTGACCTGCTGTCCTCTTGGCCAAACTAATGCTAACATAGGTGAATCTGTATTACTAAAGGTGATGTTGGAAGTAGAAGAGATATCCAACTGATCAGACATTACTACCACTGTCCTATGGGTGTGCTGTGCAATTTATTCCTCTGGAAAGCACTCCTGCAACAAAACATGAAAGTATTAAATACTACTCGAGTAGGTGATCCTTTAGGCTGCTCAGATTTTTTAGAGCAGCAGCCTAGGCTTAGTAATAGTCAAATTGTTTACTGAATCTAAAAGAAATTATTTACATTATGAAGTCTTAGTCGCCGAGTCCAGATTTTAGAATTCAGTATCAGCCTTACAGTCCATAATTTTTGAGGTTTTTATTTCACAATTCACTAGCTTATATCTTGAACAAATGGACAAGCCATAACGCATAATTAGTTCAATTAGTTCAATCAGTTACTCTGCCACTTGCTGCTTTTGCAAACTAAGGACCGAATGTGAAAACAGGAGGCAAAATAAATCTTCTTGTGTATTAGAGAAAATAAGGTAAATTCATAGCAAAACTTGATGTGTGGAGTGTGAAAGGCAGAGCAAGCTTTATAAGATGAACAACTGCATAATGCTGCTCATAAATCCATATTCTCAGTTATGTGAATTTTTTTTTAGCACTGGGGACTGACTCACAAGGATAACAAAAGTACAGACAATTCTGAAACAGGAAAGAGTGTAGTTTTAAAAATTTTCTGTCTTTTCACAGAAGTTATGTTAACATACAAATCCAAGATTGCACTTTGCAGTTATATAGTCTTTCCTGACTGTTAAAGATGTTTCTTCACCATAGGTATTCCAAGTCTCAGGCATCAGCTCTTATAATGATAATTTATCCAGATAGTACAGCAGACAATCAGCTTGAGCTGGGTCATTCCAGAGAGGGACAAAGGAACTGAGAAATCCTTGGACTATTCCACCCTTAAAATCTAAGTTCCCCTCTCCTCATATGATGGTTTGATCCAATATTGATATTTGAGGTCTTCTAGTTCCTCACTGGATCCTTTTTCAGTCTCCAAGCTGATAGTTCCTTCTCTTACCTCAAGAGTACAGATTTTGCTGTTGAATATGGTTACACTGACTTTCACAGGATGCAGCTTTCACAGTATCACAGTAGACCAGGTTGGAAGGGACCCCAAGGATTGTCCTGCCCAACCCCTTAAATGTAAGCATAAATTTGTCATATGTTCACCACTTCTGGCCTAAGTCTTTAAGAAGTCTGGCTACTCAGGCTGAGTGAAGCAAAACAAGTTTCAATTCAAGCTAATTTTAGGTCATTACCCAGTTAATGCTAATATTTTATGAATAAACTATTTTAGTCCTCAACAGACGCACTACATTATACACTTAACTGCTATGTGTTATTTGAAAACTCAGCTTGTACATGTCCATTTTATAACAGGACCCTGACAGCAGTTAGAACAAGGTTAATCAGGATGTCTTTGCCCAAAATGTCTCAGAACAGCATGGCAATCTAGTGACATTTGTAACCCCTCTTCCAGTGGAGCATCTTGACCACGATGTGGGAGTTAATCCCAATGCTCCTTGCCAATATCTTTGTTTCTTTAAGATGTGTGCCGGGGTTGCTCTTTCACAGTCAGTGGTGTCAAATAAACACTCTCAAAAAGCCAACCTCAAGGCAAACACAAGTGGTATCTCCCTGTGTGATGCAATCAGCACCCTCACTGCATGTAACTACCTGCTGTTATACAGGGCAAGAAAACATTCCCAGGGTGATTGCCTGTGCTCACAAAGAGGATGTTTCTCAATTAGAGATAACAAACAAATATATTTTGAAGTATTCTCTGCAATGTCACAGTTACTTCTCTTGTGTATTGTGTCCCTTCACGTTCACAGTGACTGCACTTCTGCAAATCATGTCTCAGAGTGAGGAGAGTCAGAAATCTGCCACCTTCTTTTGTTGTGAGTTCAGAGTCACTGCTGGGCTGAACAATCAGGAAGACCATTGCTATGAGAATAGAGAGGAAAGGGCAGGGAAGACAGTTTCTGTTGCAGGAACTTCTTAAAGAATGATCTCGACTTCACCCTGAAATGGTTTCTTTCAATGTAGTTGTGAAAGATGAGCAACGTTTGCTCAAAATTTAAAAAGTTTTGGTGGAAGTCTATGATTTGAAATTTCTGTGTCCTTGAAAGCAGAAATTGGGGGGAAAAAACCCCTCATATATAGACTGTATATTAACCAGGAATGCGACTCTGGCATGCAGCTAATTCACAGCAGAGAATTGTCTGTACCTGTGATCTAGTTGTCATGCTAATCTATATTTTATTAACAGCTGTTTACTGGTTATATGCAAGATATTTTCTTATAATGTATCTTATGAAAATATTAGTAGACATATAAATTCATGTCCAAAATAGTCTTTCAACATAATTTGCTCTGTATGAGATAAAATAACTATTATTAATATATAAAAATATAAATATGCATAAATATACATAAATAAATATACATAATGAATATAATAATTGATCTAGGTGTGACAGTATGAAAGCCCTCCATAAGCTCTTACAGGAATACTCTTTCACCTTATCTAAGTAAGAGAGTATAATTTTAAATACTTGATAAACAATCTGGCCTTCTGAGAATAAGTTAAAAGCTAATTTTCTGATAAATGCCATCTTAATGAGGAAACACTTTCTATTAATTTTTAGGACATGGCATTTCATCTGCTGTTTCCTTACTGGTGTGAGGAACTACTGAAATCTGAGAAGCAAGTTTAGAAGGAATGCTAGAAAAGTTTTGTGCTGATGGTGAAAGGACCATATTATTAGATGAAAAAAAACGTGGCAACAATATAAAGCAAGCAAAAACAACTGAAGGGAAAAAAAATCCCTTTGCTTGAGAAAGAGCTTTTGGTTGTGCATAGCCAAGCTTTGAAGTGCATTACACAATTGAAAGTGCTCTGTTATGCAATGCTAACCTCATGAAGTTTAAATGTATAGCTACCACAGTAGAAACTCCTTGTGTAGTACTGCTGTGTGATGTTCTGTTTCCTGAGAGAGTCTGAAAGTCACATTTGCTCTAAGGAGATCTTAAACCAGCAGCTATGCTTACATAGTTGTTGGCTGAAGCTTTCTGCAATGCAGACTGTTTCCTAGAGCTTTGTTTCTGAATGAACACGGGGGTTAGCTAACAGGACACTAGAGGCCCTAAGATTTGAAGGGTAGGAATAAATCATGGTCCCTCTTGAGGGACCTTTATAAACAGACTTTGAATTTTCATTTGATGTATAGTAACAGCATGTGAAATACTCACCAGAAAATCTAAAATTGCTTGGAAATGAACAGATTTCAGCTGTGAAGAGAAGTCTGTTCACAACAGCGAAAGATTTGGCAGATTTGGTCTATGCTGATTTTCTTTCCTGAATTCAGGCAAAATATGATACATGTTAATAGGGCTTGAACAGGTTTGATCAGGAACCTGAAAGAAAAACACACAAAAAACTATTCCATGGAAACTGAAAGACAAAGTCCTCATTTTTAATGTACCCTTGGATATTTTGGTTTTCTGAAGATGTGTGTAGAGTTTTCATGTAGTAAAAGTGGGGATATAGAGTCAGGTCATTCAATAACTTACTTTTAAATTCACAAAAAAAAAGCAAAAAAGATGTTGTCCTTTATGTGGCAACATGAATGAATTTCAAGTGAGACTCCTGATGTAAATATCTTGTTGGTTAATGCTTATAGCTATTGTACACACTGACATATAAAAGTAATGTATGTAAATATAAACCCTTATATTGCAGCAAGAAATTAACATTTTAGGGAAATTTGCTGGCTTCACCAGCTGTGTGGTTGGTCTGTTTTATTCTGTAGGTACAGTGATTTACCAGGATAAGGAGTGCTTAGTCATGACTGAGACTATACCATAAAAATCAAAGATGTTGGAACAGGGGTGGTCATGAACTAAATGTCTGAGATAGGAATCTGGGAGAAGGAATTATGAGCTACTGTAAATAACCCTGTCTGGCAGTTTAGCAGTTTGGTGCTCTAGCATGCTTCACATGAGAAAAGAAGATGAAAACTGATGGTGTGCAATTTATACCAGTCCTGAGAACTTGTTTCCAAAATATGGCTGGTGCAAATCTTGTCAGCTTTGGAGTTGCATCTGACTGGAAGAATTAACATGAAGATCCATTTTTTCCTTCAGGTTTTTCCATAATGCACAAGTTCATTCCTTGTGTTGGTGCCATTTGTTGTCCACGTTAGTCAAAATCAAAGATGCATCTGAATATACCAGAAGATACACATGAACTTTTTTCACATGATGGAGAAGACTAATTGTGGAGGTAACTTTTACCTTCATTTATCTGCTATTGATTAACGTTCCCAGGCATAAGCACAAGGGGGTTGACTGTGGGTGAAGAACTACTTAATGGCACGTGTATCCTATTCATCCTTGAGATAACTGGAAGAAATCAGGTCTTCAGCAGAAGTCACAAAAATATTAATAAAAAAAGTAATCGTGGAATAAATCCAGAACAATGTTAGCTGTGACAAGAAGTACTTCTCCTCACTGCCAAGAAGACAGAGATGCTTGTTAAAAATCTTTATGTTGAATTACTTTGTGTGAGGTCTCTTTTTCATCCATGTTGGACATGTAGAATCTCTTAATTTGCTGTGGTTTTGTCAAAACTCATTGAAGTCAGCCAACAGCATAGCCATTAAATCAATAGCATTTGTACTCTGTCGGTACTCAGTGGGTGTTTAGGTATTTCAGTGTTAATGTCTCTACTTTTTGGATGTCCTTATTCATTCTAAGCAGAGAAGGCTACATTTTCGATAGAAAATATATTGTTCTTGTTCTCTGGGACAGTAGGAATTGGCAGCCTTGTCCATCTCACCCTAGGGAGCCTTGTGCTCTCTAATAGTCCCTTGTTTATGATCTTGAGAGAGTTATTAAAATGTATTTGGGACTGAGGTACAGTGAGGTACAGTGCAGATGGAAATTCAAGGTAGTTAAGGCTACATAATAAGAGTACTGTTGATAGGAGGGTGAAGTAAAGCCACATAGCTCAGATGCTTCAGGCAATTTTAAGTAGATAGAGAGGAACAGAAACTATTGACTTTGAGAAGAAAAACTTCAGAAGCCTTGGAAATGAGAAAGCATATAAAAACCTTCCCCATGAGCACTGGTCAATGTGGCGTGATGACAGCAGTCTTTAAATAGATTGAAAGTGGTTCTTTCTTTTGAAGAGTGCTTTCTAGCGCTAACAAGATTCAAAGCTCTCCCTGAAGTAGATCTTATATGCTGACTTCAAAGTAAAAATAAATTGTCGTTGGTGTCATTGATAAAATCAATTAGAGTGGTAGTTTCACTTTTTTGTAGGAAGATCTTTACAAAACAGTGCTTTTAACTGTAGTGGAGTTACAAGCAGCTGTCTTCTGTAACTCAGTAGTTACAGCATCTGGGTTGGAATGGACTACTTTTGAAATTTGGATCACTGTTCTCATATATGTCAGGAGCAAAGAAATTGAAAAAGCGAAAGGTGTCAAACCTCATCTCTAAACTGTACCATGTATGAAATGAAATCCTTTTACTGGGTCTTAGCCATCACGTAACAAAAGAGACTATAAAAAAGAAGTGAGAAGCAAGGAGTGCAGATTTAATTACTAATGTATTAGAAAATCCTCCTCCACAGTGCAAAACACCTCCCATTACAGTCACCATGATCAGTTGTTCTTTATGCAAATCATACCCGAAGCTAGGTCTGCCCTGACTCTTCGGGTCAGATACACATTATGTTTCCTGAAGCTAAAATTACAAAAGAACAAAAGCTGTGACAAGTTGGGTTCTTTTTAAAAAACAACCACCTAACCCACAGGTTTTCTCTCTGAAGTAGAATAAGTGGCAAAGTACTAATCAATCCCTACTTGCTGGTATTGGCTGCTATGGAGAGCAGTAGGTGGAGTAGACCCAGCCGATGGGGTTTCAGCAGATAATGGAAATATTTTTTTTCTCTATTACAATTAGTAGCTGAAAGAAAGTGGTTTGAGAAGCGAAGAAAGCTAAATTGAAGTCAAAGCTATTTTGAATGACAGTTTCTCCACAACTGTAAGTGGAACAAGCTGGTGAATGCTCTCTGACTGACAGACAGCAGGAATAAAGTCTCAAATTCACTTCTGAAGAGTGTTCAGAAGACAGTGAAATCCTGAGCAGTGCAAGGGAAAGAAGTTATACTTGATGATACTCCACTGGTGGATGGAGCAATGCTGTGGAATAGAACAACACCTTGCTGGGAAAAGGCAATGATATTTCTTTTTGTTCTCCCACATGAATTTTCTCAGAGTGAACTTCCCAGTTTTACCAGTGAAAACCATAAAGCATTCAAAGACTCAAACTACAGTAATTGTCCCATCAGGTTGAGTAAATGAAGACCAGTGTGCATGGCCACGATGTTCTGGAAACAGAGATGGTGTCCTGGAGTGTTCCAGGACAGAAGAGTGAATGACCTAAGAAATAATACTTATATATCTTCCCTCTATCTAGTCCTGTTGGTCACTGAGATGTTTATATTTCAGGTGTATTTCCCTGTTAGCATTATTTTAAAAGTACAACAAAATGTAGTGTTTTCTCTGCTATTTCATCCACAGTAAGAGTGGTTCCAGACATTTCGTTAGTGGGTCAAATTCCAGGGCAGTGTTGTCCAGGATGGTGTTTGATTACAACTCTTGTCTTGGAAGGACCAATAGGCTGGTTGGTTCTGTCTTAGCCATACAAAAATTACCAGAAATGGTAGGAGCTTCCTGGTGTCAAGAAATGGAGAAGAAGCCAAAGAAATGGGAGAGGGAAGATAGTGATTTTTCTTTACTCCAGTCCACAGATTTACAGCTTGGGAAATGAATTTGTGATATGGGTGACAAATACCCTTTTTTAGAAAAAAACACTCTTAAAATGTCACTAACCAGGTTCCAGATTGTCATCAGCCCTCAGAGAGAGGCTCTGTTTTTGAGAGATTAATGCATGTTCATTCATACAGAGACTGGGACTGCTTTGCTTTTTCTCTCAAAATCTTAGATGTGAGGCTCCCAACAGCATCTATCAGAGATATAGATCCTCTGATATAAGATATCCAGAAACTGAAGGAAATTTAAAACAAAAAAAATCCCTATTTTTGATAAATATTTTTATTATAATAAAATATCAGATCTACTGAAAAATGTCAGAAGCTCGTGTCTGTTAAAACTATCAGAGGGAGATCCACTCTCCTCAACGTGAGTTCTGTGCCATGTGAAATAGACTCAGGGTGGTTTCCATTTAAGACACTCTCCACAGAGAATAACTTGAAGTGTTGGCAGCACCCTGTAGCAAAATGGCAGGGAAAGAGCAACTGGATGAAAAGGATGGCACTAAAAACAGAAAGGTAAGAGGGGAAAAAAAAGAGCAAACAGGCAGATTGATGGGGTGAGGGGAGAGGAGAAAGATGAACAAAGTTAAGTGTTTGTTATGAGACAAATATTCTGGGATACTGCCCAGGGAATGAACAAAGCTGAGTGTTCAGGAGCAGGAAGGAAAGTGATTTGAGGGAGAATAAAGAATTAATTAACGGCTCAGAAGAAATGGGAAAGGAAACAATTCTTAAAGTCATGGTTGCACAGGCTGGATTCACACTTGATGCTGCCTCCAAGACGGTATGTTATAATATATATAGTGTTTATAACGAATAGAAAGGGAAAGAGCTGGGATGTGTTCGCATAGACAGGTCTATGACCACACATGGCCTTAGCCATGTGATGGAAGCATCACTCAACACAGCACTTAAAACACCAAGGTGTTCTTATTGACCAGAACATCTTTTAAAGTTCAGTCTATTTTCAGAGCAGTTCTATGAATAACCACCAAGGTTACTTGTTAAAAAAAGCTGAGACAGGTATCCACACCATGTCTGTGTGGGGTTTTTTTCCTAAAAAACAAGGAAGTGAGAAAGATTCACAAAAAACAAGATGGAATCGAGAGGTCTGTTTTGTTGTGTTCTTTTAGAACTAGATGGTGGTTTCTCTGATAAAGAAAATTATATGCATATTTTATGTTTTTTTCTGCACTTTAGCTAAGAGCAAGCTATTAGTTTAACATCTAATCAGTCCCCTGGTCAGTATAAAATATCCTGGCTTTAGAGACAGATGGACTTGACAATCTAATAAGATTTTCTTTTCACTAGCTAAAATAACCATTGCAAATAAATCTTTCTATTAACTTTCCTACAGCAATTTCAGTTAATGAACCATGATAATCTTTGATTTAATGTTAGAAATATGAAGTCATTGACTGAGATGAAATTTCTGTTAGGATCCCTAGGGTTTTTCTGTTGATGTACATTGGATTCATACTTTTGTACTGCTTCCAGGAATATGATTAACCTGCTGATCCCATGCCTTTTAAACTCTCTTATTTTTAGAGTTTATTTGCAAGATACAATCTAAATATTTTAAGTGTTAATAGTTTGTATAATTTTGGCATCTGTCTGAATGCATGTTCTGTGTTTCTTAGAACACGCTTTTATATTATCAGGAATTTGCCAGTACGATGGTATTTCCAATAAATATAAAACCCAGGAATAAGCCTTACTTTCATTAAGAAAAGATGAAGCAGCATCACCTTGGAAAATATATTGACGCCTTGGACAAAGGTTGAAAGATGGAAAATTCCACTATACCTTGTGTGGTAGTTCTGTTGTGCTTGCCTGAGCAGCTCTGAAACTTTCGGTATGCACATTTCGATAAGGGAAACCTTGAGCTTGGCCCTCAGAACCAGACAAAATCATTTGACTGTAAAGAACTAAAACCATAATTGCTGCAGCCCCTTACCTTTTGCAAGCAAGCAAGGATATTGCTTCATTAACAAGTATTGTTCTGTAGTAGAAAATAGAATTTCAGGTAAGGCAAAGGTGAGGCATGAAGGCCAAAGGTGCAGAATCACACAGAATTATTGAGGCTCTGATCTCATCCAGCTCAGCCTATGACCTTAGATCACCACAACAGCTAGACCAGGGCACTAAGTACCACATCCAGTCTTTTCTTAAACACCCTCCACACTGGCTGCATTATTGCTGATACAAGCTAGGATGTCACTGGCCTTTCATGCCACCTGGGCATGCTGCTGGCTCATATTTAGCTGGTTATCAACAAATATTCCCAGGTTGCTTCTCCACCAGGCCACTCTCCAGCTGTTCATCTCCCAGTCTGTAGCTCTGCAGGGGGCTATTGTGGCTATAGTGTAGGATCTTGCACTTGGCTGTGTTAAACCTCATCCCATTGGCTTCTGCCCATTGACCAAGCCTGTCTAGATCTCTCTGCAGCAGCATTCTCCCCCACAACTTGGTATCATCTGCAAATATACTAAAGGAAGATTTGATCCCCTCATCCAGGTCATCAATAAAGATGTTGAATAGAACTGGGCCCAGCACTGATCCCTGGGGGACACCACTGCTCACTGGACACCAACTGGATGGGGCTGCAATCCCTGTACCACCAATGGATATAAAGCAATGAGACTGTCCATTGATTCGCCTTAGCTGTTTTAGACAGCTGCTGTAGCTTGCCAACTTACTAATTACCTGGTTCGTAGAGTAGGTAAGATGAGATGAATCCCATTTATCCTATCAAAATCTGGCTGCGAGTTAGGGCACAATGTCAGAACACAGCGATACTCCCTCTGTCAGTTGTCACAAATCAGCACTCAGCCAGTTATTTCCTGCAACCTGAATTCAATGGAAAAGTGTTTTGTGCCTCAGGCTCCTATGAATGCACCTTGAAAGTGCCTAATGGTACACTTACTGCGCTGTCATTATCTTTCTATTATGCTGGACTTACTTGTTACTCATTCTGGCAACAGAGCACCGACCTTCTCATCCCTGTATTACTGGAAATATATCTGTGGTGACTCTGAGGCCTCTTGAAACAGCTGCCACGTTTGCATGTGCCTATGTTTGAAGAGTGGAATTTCACTGAAGACCTTTGCAGAATACAGTAGCCTTTCCACCTTTATGGAACAAGTACCATATCTGGGTGCATTCCCAACAAGGAGGCCTCGAAGTAGCTGAATAGGACACTTCCTTCTGAGATACTGAACACACCAGGGAAGATTTGTTTTTATCCTTTCTTTTACTTACTTGTTCTTGTCCTCAATACAAACCTTGCTGTGAAGGCAGTTCCAAGAACATTTGTCATGGAAAAAGTCTGAAAAGATGTTTTAGAAGATGCCGGTTCCAGCAGTAGTAGAGAATTTCATTACAGGTCAAAATTGAGCTGCACTAGAAAAGTCGATTTTTGCTGTAACAAGGTACATTTTCCACTACTAAGGGAAATAATACAGTTAGAGAGAGAGATTGGTTTTAAAGTCTAGTTAAGATAAAAGATTGCGATTCTATTAAAGGCAGTTGAAATTTACATTATTTTTACTTCCACCTGGAAAAGAAGCTAACATTCTAGTAGAGAAATGCTTAAACTCACTAGAAGGTGGACATAAAAAGGTTCTAAAAGTGAAACAAATTACTGCAGATTTGATTAGTATAAGCTTTTGACAAACAACAGACATCTGCAGAGTCACTATCTTGCTATTGTGTGTTAAAGAGCAAATAGTCCAATCTCATATAAAATCAGATTCGTTTAGTGCTACTATATAGACCACAAACCAAGGAACTGGGAAAGGTGGGGTTCCCTTTTCATGTTTCAATGTGATGGGGAGGTGAAGTTAGCAGGCTGATATATGTAGTTCTCCTTCTTTTATCTTCTTTTGTTTGTCCTTGGTGGGACAGAGCCTGTACTCTGCCTTTAATGCCAGCAGTTCCAAGTCCAATCAGAAGATGTGGTCCCTTCACTTCTGAATCTGTGCCTCTTCAGTTTCCTCCACTTTCTCTCTGGGTAAAGCTGAAATTCATCTGGGGAAGCTGAAGTTGCCTAGGTTCACTGTATTATGCGGGTTTTGGTGAGAACTGAAAACTGGCCAAAGACTTCCCCCTTTTCCCCACCCCCCTGCCCTCTTATTTTTAGTAGAATACAGCTGAGCCACTGACCGGCCTGTGTGATTTCCAGTCTTAATGAAGACAATAATTTATATGGGTAGCTGACATGGCCCTCACATCTGTTTTTTCAAACGTGTTTTATGCTTTTTTTTATCTATCTCAGTAGAATTTGGACAGTATTGCTTTCTTTGCCAGATAGGAAACTGGTGGGATAGTCCCAATAACATTAGTTTCAGTCTTACATTATTGTGACATCTGGTTACATTTGCTTTTTAAAGACTGCAGAGATACTGGAGTTGCATTGATAAGCAGATAGCAAGAAAACTCATTAGAAGGGAGCTGGCCATAGAGGCAGGGAGCTCTAATTGCCTTTGTATAATAAATACTACAGTGTAGCATAGCATTCGCACTGCTCCCAACATCCCAATTAGCTCCATTTAAAATGAGGCCAAGTTGTTCAACATTCTGCTGCAACCTAGAGAGAAAACATATGTTTTTATCTATATTTTTACATTATGTATGCTCTGCTGGCTGGACACTTTTGGGATAAATATCTGTGTTTTCTGAACTTTTTAGCTGCTGGTTACCTCTTTTCAATCATACAATCATAGAATCATTTGGGATTGAAAGGGAACTTGGAAGATCATCTAGTCCAATCCCCCTGCCACAGCAGAACCACCTAGATCAAGTTGCACAGGAACACATCCAGGCGGGTCTTGAGTGTCTCCAGAGAAGGAGACTCCACAACCCCCCTGGGCAGCCTGTTCCAATGCTCTGTTACCCTCATTAGGAAAAAGTTCCTTCCGATATTTATATGGAACCTCCTCTGTTCCAGCTTGCACCCATTGCCCCTTGTCCTATCACTAGATGACCTTGAGTTTAAACTGTTTCTCAGACTGTGATGCTTTTCATCTGTAAACTTTCTAGGCAGGTTCCAGACATCTGTTGCATTATTTCATGAAGTTTTGTTAGGATTTTTTATGTTGATTGTTTTTGACTGCACTTCACAGCAGGACATCCTTCTTTCATAGTTTCAATTCATTAGTAATACTGCAAATAGATTTTTTTGGAGCCTATGACTTGTGTGTAGTTTAATCTCCCCCCAACCCCAAATCACCAGTGGTTATGTCATCCTCCCGTTTTAATCTATCTTGTAATTCTAACACTTTTCAGCCACTTTTTATTACTCCCACAGTCTTTGAAGGTTGGCATCTTTTCTCAAATAGACTAAACTTTTTTCTCTTTGCCACTGTCTCTCTGATATCTATAGCATCACTATGAAATTTCTTGGAAACATCAAGTATTTCTTGGTAAAGGCATTAATTGCTTCATACAACTCCATTGCAATTACTGTAGAAACTGTGAAATGCATTGGGAGTCATTACATACCCTATTTAATAGTTCCAGTAAACAAAATCCCATTTAACTCCAGCCTGTTCAACCCTCACAACTTTCAGTTCATAGAATGACCTTCTTCCTGCACAGGAAGCAACCAGTCTCTTGAGCCTCCTATCATTCAGACACAGAAAAAATTCCAAGCTGTAATACAGCTGATATTTTTTCATTATAACAAGGAGATATTCTGCTAGGTAGTAAGCTTTCCATAACATTTATGGCAGGACAATTTATTTTTATTTGGCAAGCTGGGAGACTTCATAGAGTTTATGTGGCCTGGCTAAGAAATGGGTGATTCAAAAAGCTTTCTTTTCTCAAGTAACGAAGGCGCAAGACCAAAGCAAACAAATTAGTTTTAGAACTGTAGGGTCTCCAGCTACAGCATAAGGACAAAGTTGCCTGCTGAAATTTGCCGTTAATACAAAGCAAGGATGGAGAAAAGTCTTT